>APFE030878579.1:0-11144 GCA_000404065.3 Pinus taeda
TAAACAAATGTTTAATCTTCTTTCAGCAATGAAAATCCTAGCACTAAGGGAAGAAAGTCCAGAATCTTTTCTTCAAGAGCACAGAGCACACGCTAAATGCACAGTCCTAAATCAAACCAAGCAATCAAAATGCAAATGCACATGCATGTATTTGTTTTTAGCCTTCTTAATATATGAATGATGTTAAGAAAGCTATGTGCAAATCTAAATTACTTTTAAAGCGACAATACTCAACAAAATTATTTTTCAAAATGAAGGGAAAGCAAGAGAGACACTTTGCGATTTTAAAATGAAAATTGCTTTTTGACACTTTAAAACTACTAACTCAAATCCTATGCAATAGTAACTGTATAATCGACTATCAAGAACAATGAGATTGTTTTCTAAAACTGAAAACGACAGCTACGACACTTTCATATCTAGAGACAACAGTTCGACTATGCTACTTTTTGCAAAAGAGAACTGAAAATGATGCACAATACATAAAAAACATTTACAGTTCTTTGCACTAAGGAGGCGGAAAAATGCAAGAGAAGGGGGTTTTCACAGAAGTACACTAACTACAAACAACAAAAATCTTGAATAGGACTGAAAACAGTGAGAAAAAACCACAGTCTGAGGGTAAAGTTAACCTTCCCTGACCATCGCACCTGTTACACAGTGAAACCAGTATGCAGCGCACCTACTGCACTCGGGAAGTGCGATGCATACAGACTGCCTTGAAGGCAGGGTGTGATGGTAGCAGTGCGAGACTTCAAACAGGTTTTCACTCACAGTTTGCAATTCAGTTCAGGGATTTAGGCCGGGTAAGTAAAGATCAGTGTATGTAAAACACAAGGGTCATCTAAAGAGGTTACTAGAGCCACCACTTAGGGAAATTAGATTGCTTGCAGATCTATTGTTTAATTCATAAACAAAACCTGGAGATAGACTGAAGCAGCATTGATCTACTTTGCATTTGTATAACAAATGCAGTTCGAAGGCTAGCTGGCTTGACTTTAGGCTATGTCTGTAAGTTTACAAAAGAAACAAGGATAGATAAGCTAAAAAGTAATCTAGTCGCTCCCCAGTGGAGTCGCCATTTTGTTACCGAGAATAGTGTCCACTCGGATGCTGCAATTCCCACTAAGATGGGTGGCTATCTTAGAAACAAACAATTAAAGTCTACTATAGTTTTCTTTTATGAAAATATACAAGGGGAGAACCAAGAAGACCAACCTGAGTCTTGCGCTTGATTTCCTCTCCTTCTCGATAGAGCTTCGCCGCTTCTTCTTCATCTGCCCAGCTTAAAAAAGAACCTATGGAATCACAAAAACATACTACTATCGAAGAAACAAAGATCTATGTTCATAAATAAAACAGGATCATATGTGTGTCAACCATACAAATGCATATATAAATGTGTACACAAGAATATGGAAGAAAACAAGAATAGCTTTATTAAGATAAAAAGTAGCAAGAGGATTGCAACCATATGTTCTGACCCAACATCATCCTCTAGCTAGGAAGCCCTTCTTCACCTCAAGCAAAGCTTAGATCACCCAACACTATGAATGTACACCAGAAAACCAACAACACTTCTCTATAAGATACAAAATTCCAACTTCTTGATCTCTGTGATGAGGGATCCATATATAGATGATTACAGATAGGTGAGTCATCTTCTGGGATCTTGATTAGCATCCTCTCTTTGATAGTTCCTGCTTCCACTTGGAGAATGATGATCTCTTACTCATCCCTGGTCGAAAACAGAGAGGCAATTGTCAGAGGGGAAGCTTCTGGAAGATTCCATGATCTTCCACCTTGCATTTTTGTCCATGCCATTTGTCCATTCCCGATCATCGCACCCTACAGAGGAGCAAATCAGTATGCATCACACCTTGTACACTGGAAAGGTGATATGCATCGCACCCTCTGCATTGAGCTTTCAATATGGTCCAGTTTTGACCATTTATGAGCAGTTTTCAGTGGAGAACTTCTGGGAGCTGATGTAATCAGCTGACCTTGTTCCCTTAGGCAGTGAATCAACACTTTTAGGGACTTAGGAGCCCTCAGTTTATGGACATTTATGATTGGGGTTGAAGTGCCCAAAAATGTCTATAACATATATCCAGAAAATCCATCAAGTAAAGAGATTTTGGATGAGCCTACTACCCTCTGAAGGATATGGTCCATTTTTGGTAGGGATAGTTGTCTTTTAATGATACCTTGTTTAAATTTCTGAAATCAACGCAAAGACTAATTTTTCCAGTTTTCTTCTTAGTAGTGACTAAGTTTGAAATCCAATTTGAGCATCTAATGGGAGCTATAATTTGGGCATCACACATTCTTTTAACTTCCTTCTCAATAGATGGCATAAGAATGGATTAATTCTCCTAAGTTTCTGTTTAAAAGGTTTATTATCTTCTTTGAGAGGCATTTTGTGTTGAATTATGTTGGTGTCATAAGACTTCAAGTCTTCATAACTCCATGCAAATACATCTTGGAACTATTTAAACAAATTTATTTGTTTTACCTTTTCCTCTGGAGGTAAGGTTTTTGATATTTTAATGAGTTTTGGTTTTTCCTCAGTTCCTATGCTACATTCTTCTATATCTGCTCTTAAAGGTTCCATTTTCGTTTTCCTAGCTACATTGTTGGAATCAAACAAATCTTCCAAGGGGACTAATCCCTTAGGCAAAAAATTATTTTTAAGATTAAGAATTTTAGGATCGTCATTCATTATTTCCTCTATTTCTACATTTTCTAAGTTATCTACTTCTAATCTACTGAAATTAGTAGGTTTGCCTATATCTAAAATATTTACATCTATGTCACTATCTATGTTATTATTCACTATACAGTCTGTATCTATTTTACAATTCTGAGAATCACCTTTAGCATTAATGAATTCATAAATTTGGGAATCCTGTGAGAAAATCTGCCAACACTTCAAATTATCTGGTATGACAGGCCTATGTCTCACTTCTGCAGTGCACTGATGATTGAGTTGGAAAGGTAATTTGCAGGTACTAGCAAAAGTGGCAAGACTATGAGCTTGCATATTTTGTTTTCTTGGAATGGCAACAAAGTTTGTTTCTAGGAGGTTTTTAATCAAATCTAGGACAATCTCCCTATATTGACTAAGTCTAGGATTGTTTACAGAGTATTCACCATTAATTTTTTTAATAATTAGTTGTGAGTCTCCAAGTATAGAAACTCTGTTGGATCCAAGTTTTCTAACCATTTGTAACCCTAAGAGCAGAGCTTCATACTCTACCATGTTGTTTGTACACTTGAAGTTTAATCTAAATGCATGTCCCTCACAATGATTATTCACCATGTTGTGGATCCACACTCCTACACCAGCCCCTAACCTATTCACGGATCCATCAAAATCTCGATGCCATAGGGACTCATGAAAAATGTTCTCACTATCACTTGTTTTGTATTTCAATTCTTTAGCTGTGATTTGATTATTGTCATGTTCTGAATTGTACAAGATGAAAGAGTCCATATCATAATGCATGGAGTAGTGGTTTTTCTCCACTACTCACCATGTATTTCATCAAGGTCTCTCTATATAATTTCCTTTGTTGGACAAAAATAGATATGGTGGCATAAGACATATCTAATTGCAAGGATCCTTGCAATTTTGCTCCCCATGAGCAAGATAGTAGCATTCCATATTTGGGTGGGATGTTTGCAAGTACTATGTCCATCAGAATACTCTTTGCTGGGCATTGAACTAGAGTTACACATAAATCCTTGATCAAACCAAGGCATTTAACCTAGCTAGAGTCAAAGGAAAACAAGTTCTTATATGGTCTAGTAATGTCTAATTTTAGTCCCTCCATGATTGCTTTTGGCATCAAGTTATGGGATGCCCCTAAGTCTAACATAACATTGTTGATGAATAACATTGGCCTTAGGGCCAAACAATAATTCAGGTTGATCATCATTCAAATTAACAACATCTTCTCCCTCTCCTATATTTAAAGTTTCAGTTATTTGTGATCTCTAGGGTTCATTATTTACTAGTTCAGTCAAAGGAACTAAAATCTTTAATTTTTCTATTTCAGTTTTGATGTTGAAAGGGAGTTGATTTTTGTTTGTTTGGATGAGATATTCCTTAACAAATGTAGTCTGTGTGTTTTTATTCTGTTTCTCAGTACTAGGAAATTTAGTCCATGTTTCATCTGTTTTGATTTGATTACTCCTATTTGGAATATTTTGAGTGATTGCTTTAGTTTGAGTTTCAGTGCAGGTTATATCTATAATCTTTGGGGTAGAAGTCTCTGGTGTTCCCCTTGGAAGGATTTGTAAAATTTTAGTGACAAGAGCTTCTATTATCTTTTTAGTTTGGGTTTGGATTGAACTTTTAGTGGGAACTTCATTGTTATTTTTACTTATTAAGCTACACTATTTGTGAACCTCATATATAGCTGACTCATAACCCTATTTAAATACAAAGGACTCACCAGATTCTAATTGCAATTGTTGTAGCATGTACAACTCATGTTCTTCTTGAGTAAGAAAAATAGTATTTTCATTGTTTATTTGTAACAAGTTTATATGGGTACCATCCTCTTCTTCATGGCTCTGTGAACCCTCAACATAGTTCTATTGGAAGGGAGGCTTAATCTGTTGATCGGTATAACATTCTTTCCAGCATTAGGATTCTTCCTAAAGTTGGGGTTTCTTATTGGGGGTGGTTGTTGATTCTCCCATTGAGTTTTTCTTTCCATGTTTTCTAATCTATCCATTATTCTTTCTACACTCTTAGCTAAATTATCTATTTTTCCATCAGAAGTGGAAGTTTCCTCTTTAATTACAACTCTATTTTCATTTCTCATTCTGGATTTCTTGGCTAATAGGTTGGCCTCTACACTAACAACATTACTTTTCATTTGTTCCAATGTTTGAGGGTTTCTTTCCCTTAACTGTTATGACATGTCAGTGTCAAAACCATTAGGGAACTTGATTAATTCTAAGCTAGGTGGAGGCTTAAGATTAGAAGGGATTACATTGTAGATGTTCTTGAACCTAATACAATAATCTTGAACTGACTCATTAGGATCTCTTCTAATGTTATCATATTCAGAAAGTATTTGCAGGGGGGTTTTCTTTCTCTCCCATCTATCAATGAATAATCTATGAAAAGGAGCTAAGTCTGCAATATGGGCAACAGGTAAAGCTTTCAACCATTTCTTAACATCCCCAGTTAATGTTTGGGCAAACAACCTCATTTGGACATATGATTCATCTATCTCATGCAACTCAAAAAAGTTTGTCATTTTTTTCACATGCTGTTGGGAAGTGTATTAACCAGTAGAATCAAACAAAAAGATTTTACTTTGATAATCTTGGGGCATGGCATGGAGTTGTGCAGGTAAAACCAGAGGTGCATATTAGATTGCCATGGCTTGGATTCTAGCTTGACTAGGGGGTAAAGTGTTGGTAGTTGAGGAAGGGCTTGAACTGGATGGAGATGAACTAGATGATGGTGAGGTTGGTTGATGAACAACTGATTTATGGGAATGGATTGTGGTGGTTACTATAGGTGAGGTTGTGGTAAATGAAGGTGTATTTACTGTGAGTGAAGATTGTGCAGAAATTTTAGAGGTAGCAGTAGTAAGGGCAGCTAGTTCAAAAGATTGTTGAAGGTAAGCATCATCTATATGGCTTATCAATGTAGAGGTCAAAGCTTCTAACTTGTCAAAATTCTCCAAGACAAATTTATCTAAATCTGGATGGATAATCACCCTTTTTGATTCAATGATTTGAACAAACTCAGGGTCTAACACTGTTTCATGGATGGAATTCTTAGATTTAGTTCTAAATAATGAGAGGTCAAATGACAAATCAAAAGGAATTTCCCCTAAAGTTGACAACTCCTAAGGGAGTGAGTTTTCTTTGACTAAATAGCTACTACCTGCCTGAGTTTCTACCTTCTTTTATTTTCTAAGAATTCTTTTTGGGTCATCAACTATAGTAGTAGGGTTTGGATTTGGGTTTTCCCTGGTATAGTGAGTCTTCTTAGGAGCTAGAATTCTAACTTTTTACACTATTTTTTATGAAACTTTTCAAAAAAAACTTGCGAAAATGACCTTAAGGGGCTCAAGATGAAATTTAAGGTTTCCTTAAAGTTTTATTAGATTGAGGATCGAGTCCCCAGTATGGTCTCCAATGATGTTATCGCTCCAAAATTTCTTCAAAGTTGTCAAAAAAAGAGATGATAGAGGTAGCCACAAACCACTTTTGGAGATCAAGACCTACCCTTCCTAATATTAGTGGGGGCTCTCTCTTTATGATTTAACTTTGTTTAATTATTGGATTTTAGTCTAGTTATGATTGTGCTTGGGTATTTGATTTGAATTTGTGTGGTGGGATCACTTAGATGAAAAGGGTTGTCTTTTACTAGTGGGCTATGGGGTCAAATGTTAGACAAACAAGACTAAATTAAGTTCTAAAAACAATGTCTAGAGGGAAAGATAGAGGAGTTACTACAGATCTCAAAGGCTTGAAGGTGAAATGGTGTCCAATCAGATCCAGGGAGAAATTAATGTTTCCCTAGGCCGGATCATGAAGAAAAGTGAAAGAGGTCAACCAAGATGGGAGAGCAATTAAGGGTTCTCAAATCTAGGTATCAGAGGAAAAGATAAAAATGACTAACTATGCAAACCAAAGTGTACTTAAACAAATTTTGAGTTAAATTTCTAGTTAATTCATTCAAATTTGGAAAAACACTTAATTTTATGAAACACATAAGAAAGTAACAAAATCAGACAAAGAAGATACTTCACTGCAATAGCTCATCTCATGAATCCTCTAGTGAAATCTTTTTATTACTTGCTCCAGTCCGTTGACATGAAAATTGGTACAATCACCCTTGGGTTTAAGATCAAAATAAATCTACAAATGTATAGCAATCCACACCAAATACTTTGAATTATGAAGTATTTATAGAAAAGGAACTTACAAAATATCTCAAACTGCATTGAGAACTAATCTAGGAAAAGGAAATATCTTCATGCAAGAAGATAGAGATAACTTTTGAACTGCTGCTTGCTGTCCATGTTATTTAGGTTCTGTTGTCTTTTAGTCTCTGATCCTTTTGCTTTTAATCTTCTTGGTTGTTTTGTCTTCACACTGCATGTAATGTTTACTTATGACCTTTCATCTGATACAGTTTAACCGTGTTGCCCTGTCAATATCCTTTACTGTGATTTTTACTTTTACTGTGTATTTCAATAGTAAATCACTTAGTTGTTTCCATGTATCACCATCTGGTAGTTGGATATTGATCATTTTTCTGTATATTTCATTTGTTTGTCTTTCAACTGTATGTTTTCTCTGCCTCCTCTATTTTAACATTTACTGTCTATGTGTAAATTATTTCTTCTTTGTTTTTACCATTACTATGTAAATTGTTTCCTTCTGCTCTGTGTTAATTTTTTTTCTTTTGAATAAAGGCTTTTGAATACATTTTCCTTGCCAATCGTGGAGTAAACAGGTTTTCGAACTAGTATCAAAACTTTTTTATCCAAGCTTCTAATCTTCTAAGCTGCAAAATACAACAATTATTAATAAAATCTAGGTCTAAGAGGAGGTGACCGAAGGCTGTATTTGAATGGGGAAGAACTGTGGACGGAGTCCGGAGTGCGTTCGGGAGGTAATCCATGGTGAAATCCAGTCACAGGGGCTTAGGGTGGCATAAATGGCTAAGGCAATGTTTGAGTGAAAAACAAGTGAAAAGAGAAAAAATGAGCGTTTGGTTTTTTAATGGGTAACGGCTAGAATTGGCGTGGAATTTCATAATATGAACAACGATGGTTTCGGCTTTAGCGGGGAGGCGATATTAAGGCTCATCGCACTACTTTTTTCCATCGGGCAGTATTTTCATGAGAGCACGCACATTAACGTAGAGCTGCCACATAGCCATAAGGGGCCCAAGAAAAATCAGGAATCTCACATGCTCTCAGGTTAGTAAAGGTCGGATGTCGGGAGTGCGTGATATGGATGTGCACCGTCAGATTTGGGGGTGAAAGATATAATGGCTATCAGATGGTGAAGTTGCATGGAGGGTAATCAGGCAGAGATAGTGAGGCCCAGGGAATAATTACAAGTGATTTGTAACTAATTTATGATATAAAGAGGGGTTAAATATAAGTGGGTTAAAAATATAATGCAGGGGTTTATGGAGTGGGACCATGGTTAACTGTGGTGGGGTTTATTTAACTACACCAAGGGGGTGGGTTAAATGGTTTTTGTATCAGGAAACTGTGAATTTGCGGAGGTTTGTTAAATAATGCAGGGGGGACATAAAACTTAGAATATAGAGGTTTTATGGGTTTTTTAGGCAAATGGTGGAGTTAAAGTTAAATAATGCAAGGGGAAACAAAACTTAGGCTAAAAGGGGTTTTATGGGTTTTTAGGGGAAATATGGAAAATATGGTATGGTGGAGTTAAAGTTAAATAAAGCCGGGGGGTATTTAAACTTAGGATAAGGGTTTTTAGGTGAAATAAGGAAATTAATAAGGGGAAAGTGATTTTTTCAAAGGGGAATGGGTTTCACACTAGGGAAAAGGGGTTTTTGGGTAAGGAAATGTGTGAAACCAAGGGGCAAGGGTGAAAATGAAGGAAAAATGTTATTTTCTTAAGAAATGACGGGATAATGGGGAAATCAGTATGTACGTAGTGGGGGGTGAAATGAAATGAGGGGAAGTTAACTAAATGAGCTTGTGAACATCTTTTCACTTTCATAACTGCTCCTCCACACTGAAACATAGGATCAAGCATGATAAATGTGCTTATGCTTCAATAAAGTTTGTACTTCAGCAACCTTTCTTCTACTTACCCTTTACTTACCTTAATATTTTTTCTTCACTTTATTGGGTGCATTTAAGCTAGCAGACCTTTTCTTTCCTTTTTCTTTTTAAAAGTAAACTATCTAATTCTAACCTTATATCTTCCAATGGTTAAGATTAAGCTTATGAGCACATTTTATTTGTCTACCTAACTATTGATCTACAAAGGTTAAATAGTTTGGCTAGATCTTTATTCTCTATCTATAAACATGAAATTTAAAGCATGAAGTAGTCAAGATTAAACAATTTGACTATAATGGGTTGTGGCATTTATGACAAGATGCACACAACCATTATTTTGCATAGTAAAGTAAAAAGTAGTGGCACTTAGACTTGCACACTTTCATGATCTTTTTTTTTTTGGGGCTCATATGTTTTGACTTTTTTGATCTTTTGTTATTATTTTTGTCATTTGATATTTCTTTTAGGATATACCCTCTTTACATTTTTTAATTTTTAATATGGAAAAAATTTTGCAGAAAGAAAAAGTATGTACAATATTACCAGACTAACCATAGACAATTAAAAATTATGAATCCTATTTTTATAGGACCCTAACACAATCGTCAAGTGAAACTCTCAAGGGAGGCTCTGAATTTGGGTGGAAGGAAAAATTTTGGAGGGTGGTTGTAGCCGCTACAATACTTGGCGACACACTAGTAGAACTCCATCTTCTCTGTTTTGGTTCATTGATAGCACAAGGCCTGGGTCTTTCAAGGAGTATTGAAACATTGTGTGGGTTACTTCAGCTTCCCCACTTACCCCATGGACATATGTGGTTCACCTTTTTCCAACTCAGTCAAACATAACAAAATTTCAGCTTGATCACAGTGTTTCAAATCTGGGAAGGGTAGTTTAGCTCGCGAGTTGAAAATTTTTAGAGTATAAGTTTTCATCTCTAGTGTTGCTTTGCTTCCAGCAGGCCTGGACAGTACCCCGACAGAGTCATGCAGGAATGCACACATTACTCCACTGCCAGCGAGCCTGGTCAATACCTCGGTGGAGTTGCATGCTTAACCTCTTTGCACAGGAAGCCTTTCTCTTCTTTCACCTTTGTATTTTTCAAGAGGACTGTGCATAGGCACTTATTTATTTTTGGGGCAGAAGAGGGATCTTGATTTATTGAGATAAAAAGAGGTTGTTCCTTCAGAGAAGCATGTGAGACCTCTGACATAGGTTTGCTCATTTAGATTTTCCCCTTCTATATTTCTACTACTTGGATGACCTTGAACACACAAAGTAGAAGGCTGAGTACAGGCATGGGGCTTACCAGTGTGGACACAGGTTCATGGTTGGACCAAAAATTCCCTGGAAAACGGTTCGTATTTTCCGTTAAGACTTCATTGGCCGAAGGTTATAACCAAGCACAAAGAAGATGGACACAAGACTGGCCAAATGCTATAGTGTCACAATTATCTTCAAATTTCAACCACATACTCTATTCAGAAGCTAGAACGTAGTAGTTGGAAACAATTATTTTCAGAAACAAAAATAGTAATATACCAAGCAAACAAAAGAAAAAAACAAAAATAATAAGCAAATAAAACAAAGTGAAAAGAAATATAATAAATAAAGAAAACAAGATGAAAACAACAAGCAACAAGCAGACTATGTACATGGCACAAGCGCGACTTGGCCTATTGAAAGTAATGTTTGAGATCTTGGCCATTGACAGGAAGGTTGTCAATCATCCCATGAAGTGTTGTAGACAATATGTGTGTGGGCCAAGATTCTCATGGACTATATACGAACCAATCCACAGGAACTAGAACTTCATATGTTTTCCTTTGTCTTCAGGGGGTTTATTCTATTTCAGAACTAAGTCACCAACACCGAAATTAGCTTTCCTGCATACTTCTTATCGAACCATCTCTTGATATGGTTTTGGTGGAGTGTGAATTTTTCTTTTGCTTTCATCCTTTCTTCTTGAAGCTTATGGAGAGAATCCATCCTACATTGTACTAGCTAGCAAGGTTTGCCCTGGGATTCTTGGGAAAGTTGAAGTGTAGGCAAGTAGATATTTGGTGGAAGGATGGCTTCTTTACCATAAACTAGGAAGTACGGTGAGGTATTCAGAGAGGGCTTGGGTGTTACATGGTTAGCCCATAATGCATTCATTAGGGTTGTATGCCAGTTATGCTTCCCAGAGAAAATGATCTTCTTGATTATGCAAATGAGGTTTTTATTTGTGGGTTCAACAAGATATTTTCCTTGTAGGTAATAGTTAGATGAATTCTTTAGCACAATACCATCCTTTAACGCAAAATCACAGAGCTTCAAAGATGAGAAGTACGT
>APFE030878584.1:14227-48818 GCA_000404065.3 Pinus taeda
AACATGGAAAGACATCGCCTGATTACCAGCCAATGATGTAAGCTGTTAACAGACGCGAGAGGAATCACCGATAATGATGATGACCCTCAAGGTACTGCAGTACAATTCACGTGGTGTGAATACATGAGTCGATGTCGAACACCACGCAAAATCTTTTGGTCGAAGGCCATTAATGTAAACCTGTCGCCGGAAGTGAGAAACTTGCCATTGAGGCATGCAAGCTTCAAAGTACTGAAAGGGTTGTTCCTAAGTCGACTTCTTGGATAATGAACTGATGTCGACAAGAAGCAACCCGTCATAGGAGGGCCTTAATGAATCCCACATCTACGACATAGAACGAAGCAAATTACTTTGGAGGTGAAAACGATCTGATGATACAAGGTTCAAGGTGGAGGTCATGAAAGAATGGAGCGTGAATGCATTGCAGTGGATGAGACACAGGCGAATTCTCTGAGCGACTTCTCTTGAATATATCGGTGACACTGACATGGATTGGTAGCGTTAACCCCAAAGATGGATGGTGTGATGGACCAATGGTGATATGACCGATGAACGGAATAACCCAACTCGACTCGAACGTGGAGTGAAAGTGTCATGTTCAAGAGCGACTTGCTACCAATAAAGTTTCTTCAAGTTTTCTTCCCAATTTTCCCCAGTCATTGCTGACCAGTACCTATTTATTTTTGTCAAGCTTGAGGAGGATAACATATGCTTGTTCTATAATCTTCCCTTCAGGTGAACCCGTCACTATGTTTTAACGAGCCTAGCGACAGTGAAACTCGATCTCGTCTATGCGTTGAGTTTGTCGCTATTGATTTTAACGAGTTTAACGACAATGACAACTCGGTCCTTTTTCAATTTTAGAGAGTCTGAAAAATGGATGGAAAGGAAACTCTAATAATCCTTTTTTGTCATATAATCCCTTAAGTCCAAAAAAGTATAAAACAATACGAAAGGGATGAATTTTCGATAGTTTTAACGAGCCGAAAAAAACAAGCGCTCGATCTTTTTGTGTAATAATCCCCCAGGTCCAAAAAGATTAAAATCTAGAGGAGGGATAACACTTCCAGTCACTTTAACGAGCTAGAGAGGCCAATTGCTTGGCAATCTTTTCATATTTTACAAGTCAGTTGAAAAGAGCTTAAAAGAGACTCCTTTTTCGAGGAACGAGTGATAATTTCAGGTAGCAGCTAATTCCAGGTAAGTTTTGGAATTTTCCAATCATGGCAATGTCACAAGGATGGCTAGCAGATTCACTCGTCGTAGATGTTCCTCAAAAAGGGTAAAAAATCAAATGGAGGCGTATGATCGTCCGAAAATAGAATGGAGTTGCTGATGGGAACACGACCAAGGCTTAAAGGATAATGATAATGCATTCACAATGGTTATTTACCGGAAATTGGTTCATTTTTTAATGAGCTTAAACTCTGGGGGAACACTTGCTCATTGCTTAGGTTTAATTTTTAACGAGCTTGAACTTCACACAAAAAACTGCTCGTGCCAGTCATATAGTAAGGACATCTCATCAATAGGTTCAATTTTTATGGAGTTTGCACCATTCGAAACTCTGCTCCGCATCCTTTCACTATGCAAGCTAGGAGTGACCAATCCTATGAGTTTAAAGGGTTTGAGAATCTAAAAACTAAGAAAATAAATGGTCACTCTTCACTTGCATGCAAAAAGGTTTGCATGCCCCCAGGTATAGTGAAAAATTTCCAGGCTACCATATAGAATTTCTCGCTTATGCAAGACAGTTTCCATCCACACTGCAGATAGAAACACTTCCTGGCTTAGTCCATTTGGACAAAGGTGATTCTACATCCCAACCACCTAACCTTGATGAAGGAATCTTATTCTGGTCTAATTCCCTCTTCCTATGCAGATGGGTATTGGACCAGTCATTTTCCTTCGTGGAAACCTACTCTATACCTAGAGTTTCCCTGCCAGAGTAGGCCAGGGTGCATGCCCCCTGGGATTCAGTCATGTCCTCCTGAATTACTCGCGCTCTTCAGGTGGACTGACTAGAGATTGATGAGACATTCCTTGCGTGAAAAGACCATTTAGGGATGGAATTCGACTATTAGCTATGTGTGAGCTGGGGAACGAAAGCTGGTCTACGAGCTGGACCACTCGGCCTTCGTGCGGAAAACACATTACTCTAAAGAGTGAGGAGAAAATGGCTCCCATGCTATAAATATAGTCACGCCCAAGGAGTAGATTATAATCTAGAGGTCCTTGGACTACCATTACGTTTATGTGAATGGTTTTCCTTCTCAACATTATCGGCACATTGGGAAGGATCCCTAACGGTCAACTGGTTCCTTTGTCAAAGCCTG
Organism: Pinus taeda; assembly: GCA_000404065.3. NCBI lineage: Eukaryota > Viridiplantae > Streptophyta > Pinopsida > Pinales > Pinaceae > Pinus > Pinus taeda. The sequence continues at coordinate 16,564 of APFE030878584.1, forward strand.
TCAGATTTCTGATCTCAGGTAGAAGCGATGGCGAACCAAGCACTTTCCAAGTAGTCGAGGAAAGGATACTCACAGAAGCCCCTTAATCTATGATGGTACCGGCCATGACCATTTTGTATACTTGTGCAATGATTCAGAATGGTACACTAGCCAGTAAACGGGGTCTGCCTAGAAGATTCCAATCAAAGGAAATGACTAGGTTGCTTGGAGGTGGGACTGAATAAACGGCTGGATATGACTCTGATGAACTTCCTTCCTGTGGTAAAGGAATGGGGAGATTTCCCCCATGTCCATCGAAGTCTGTGTTTACGAAAAGAATTTGAACGGTGTCGTTCTCATTCCTTTCAGTGACTGCATCATCTAAAGATGGACCTCCTGAAAGCGAGCCCGGGTCGACCGCCGCCTCGACCTTTTGACTTTCATCTGGCGTGGATTCAGAGGGTTCATCTTCAACGATGGACGTTTCGACCGGACACAATGGGGAGTCAGTCAGATTCTCAACTAGTGATGGACTTGGAAAGAGTTTCTTGTATCCAGGAGGAAGTCGTAGCGGTGAAGCCGGATGGTTATCCAAAACTCTTTTAGCTTCGTTTAGGAAGGGACAATGGTGGACAACGTGATCATCTTCGCATAGTTTACAAGGAAATTTACATTTCCTTTTCTGTCCAAATACTTCGCTTTCACTAGTTGACGGTGTACTTTCAACATGGTCTTCAGAGGTTGACAACACTAGATTGTGCAAACGAGGAGACCAGTCCCTTAAGATCCGAGGGATGCAAGGACAATCTCGATGATAGTGGTCCCCTTTGCAAATGACACATGGAGATTTAGGTTTAGATGGTGCGGTGTGTGGATTTTCGCTAGACGACGCATGGTTGCCCCTTTTCACCTTTGGCTCCTTCTTCTTCTTTTCTTTCTTCTCCTTCCCCTTCTTCTCCTTCTTGGTTACTTGATTTTTGGCTTTACTAGCTTCATCAAGCGAAGAGGAAGGAGGAGAGGGAGAAACAGATGAAGTAGAAGGTTGGGGGGTAACTCTAGCATCATCTAGTTACTGACTTGATTGTTCAGGAATCGTGGTGTTTTGAACGACATAGGTCGAGAAGAGCCATATGGGCAAGCCAATCGTCAATCCTGGTAGTGACAACGAGGCCATATGGGGTGCACCAACATCTCCCCAAGAGGAGAAAGGACTAGGATTTCCTCCCAGGGTAAATCCTTGGTTGGTGGACTCCATTTTTCTCAACCTAAGACCAATGCGGGAATAGTATTGTTATTCCGATTAAAATAAATTTTAGACGCTTTGACACAACTTGTTTTTTCAATTTTTAAGAGTCGAGAAAAAACAAAAGATGAATCTAGTTGCCTTCAATTTTTAATGAGCCTGAAGTGACAAGTGCTCAGATGGACCTTTTCTTTTAAGGAGTCTGAAAAGGAACGAAAGAGACTGCTCTGGAAATCTAGACAGAGGGATTACCAAACCAATCACAAAACTATAGAATACTTTTTATGGTATGGAAGTCAATCTTCCCGAATGATGTGTTCAGTGCATTGCGATCGATAGGGTGGCAGACACGGCTTCCTAAAGATAAAGGATGTAGCCTATTGTGGTCTCCCAATATATACTCGACGGTACGTGGGAGCACAAGTCCGTACTGGCCTTTTCGTCTCAAAGAGGAGGAATCACCCAACTAGCAATGAAAGTGATAGTTACCAGGCTTTACGACGTCGGAATACATCTCTAGCCTAGACTTCTAAATGTTGTGCGTTAGGTTCCAAAGCGTTTTTATGTTCATTAAATTTATTTTACAGTTGATCTTGCTTAAGAACTTTTCCTTTTGGTTCACCTCGTGATGTAAATGTACAATTCCTAAAATGCAATCTAAGATGATAAACAATCGTTTAATCGTCTTTTTGCAATGAAAATACTAACTACTAAAGAAAGAGGACTGAGATTCTTTCAAAATAGAGCATACAACACACACTAGATGCACCGTCCTAAATCAACAAGCAGTCTAAATGCAAATGCACATGCATATATTTGTTTTTCGCCTTCTTAATGTGTGGATGACAAAAAGAATGCTGAGTACAAATCTGAATTATTTTTCAAAGCGACATTACTAACAAGTTTCTTTTCAAGACGAAATCAAGACAATGACGACACCTTGCGATTTTGAATTGAAAACTTGCTTTCGACACTTGAAAAACTACTAATTCAAACCAAATACAAGAGTAACTGTACAATCGACCATCAAGAACAATATGGTTCTCTTCTATGACTGAAAACGAAACTTACGACACTTTCAGATCAAGAAACGACAGTTTGATTACGCTACTTCTTTGTAAAAGAGAATTGAAATTGACACACAATACACAAAAACACTCACAATTATTTGCACAATGGAGGTGGAATGATGGAAAGGAAGAGGGTTTCCACAATGGTATACTGATCACGGACAACAAAACTCCTGAATAGAGCTAAAGAGAGTGAAGAAAAACCAAAAATTTGAAGGAAAACTTAGCCTTTTCTGACCATCGCACCTGTTACACAGGGAATCCAGTATGCATCCCACCTACTGTACACGGGAGGTGCGATGCATACTGACTGCCTTGAAGAGAGGGTGCGATGGTACAGTGCGAGACTTTTACTTGGTATTTGATCACAGTTTGCAGTTCAGTTCAGGGATTTAGGCTGAGCAATTGATGTTTAGTAAATGTAAATCACAGGGGTCGATCTAAAGAGGTTACTAGAGCCACCACTAGGGCAATTAGAATGTTTGCAAATCGTTTGTTCAGTTTATAAACAAAACCCAGAGATAGATTGAAGCAACATTGATCTACTTTGCACTTGCATAGCAAATGCAGTTCAAAGGCTAGTTGGCTTGACTTTAGGCTCCATTTGTAAGTTTATAAAACAAACAAATCTAGACAAGAAAACAACTTATTCACTCCCCAGCGGAGTCACCATTTTGTTATCGGGAAATCTAGTGTCCACTTGGAGCTGCTAGTCCCACTAAGACTGGTAGCTATCTTAGAAACAAACAAACTAAAACTACTTTCCTTTTCCTTTATGAGAAGTAGATAAGAGGGGAACAAAGGACACCAACCTCAGTCTTGCGCTTGATTCCTTGCTTGGTTCCTCTCCCTTTTGACAGGTCCTTGCCGCTTCTCCTTCGTCTACCCAGCTTCAAAGAGCACCTGTGGAATCAAAGCAACATAACACTATCCAATAACATAGATCTACAATCATAAAAAATATAGGACCAGATATATATTGACCAGACAAATGCATATATCATCAAACATACAAGAATGTGGAGGAAAACTTGAATAGATTTATTAATATCAAGAAAGAGAAAAGAGGATTACAACCAATTGTTCTGACCCAGCGTAATCCTCTCAGCATGAAAGCCCTTCTTCACCTCATGAAAGGCTTAAATCACCCAAAACTATGATTTTCACCAGGAAACTAACAACACTTCCTTGCAAAATACAAGATTCCAGCCCCTGGATCTCTATGATGAGGGATCCATATATAGATGTTTGCAGGGGGGTGAGTCAGCTGTTGGGTTTTTGACTAGTGTCCTCTCTTTGATAGTTCTTGGTTCCACTTGGAGATTCATGATCTCTTACTCATCCATGGGCGAATTTAGAGAAGCAAGTGTCGTTGGAGAAGTTTCTGGAAGATTCCCTGAGTATCCACCTTGCAAACTATCTCTGCCATTTGTCCACTCTCGCTCATCACACCCTTTACACTAAGCAGGTGGGATGCATCACACCATTTGCACTGAGCAACTTGTATGGTCTAGTTTTGACCAGTTCTGAGCAGTTTTTCATGGAGAACGTCTAGGAGAAGATGTAATCAGCCGACCTTGTTCTTTTAGGGTGTGAAGCAACACTTTTAGGGACTTAGAAGCCCTTGGTTTATGGACATGTATGATTGGGGTTGCAGTGCCCAAAAATGTCTATAACACAAACCCCACAATATGCTTTGGAATCCTTATGCAACGTTGGCCACCACAACCCAACGCGTAAGATATTTTGCGTTGTTGCTTTTCTTGCATAATGCCCCCCCACAGCTCCTCCACGAGCTTCAACTAGGACACTGTTTCTTTCAATCAGGCACATAACGTCACAGTGTCTCATCCGATGCCATCTTATACAAGTGGACTACAATAACAAAAAAGTTTATCGTGCACACCACCAGTTCCTTCTTCTGTTGACTCATGTATCCTTCTAGAGCCATTCCTGTAGTTAGGAGGTGGATAATGTCTACATAGTGATTATGTTCTATGCGCACCGCAAAGAGCTACACGCCAATCAACCCGTCCTCCAAATTGGTGGGCTACTCTCCTATTTCAATGCATGAAAGATGGTATGCCCTGTATTCAATCATCCTGGCTTCACAATGACCTTGAATTCTGCATACTCCCCCTCTCCCAACACAGGCTTGTTGTCTAGGTACTTTAATTCAAATGGTTTGTATACATTTTAAAGTGTCTGCCTAGCAGGTAATGTTTGAACTTCTAGAGCACGTACACCATATCGAACCCTTCACAATCTATCGTCAAATAATTCTTTTCATCCTTAGACAACTTCCTGCTTGCAAACACTATAGGGTGATCCAATTCCCCTTCACTGGCTTGTGTCAGCACTGCTCCCAGTGCAATACATGAAGCATTTACATGCACATGAAATTCCTTCTTCTAATCTAGGAAGACTAGGATCGACACGATGACCATTTTATCCTTCAATACATCTAGACTCCGTTGACATTCTTCATCCCAATAGAATGTAGATTCCTTCATTAGTAGATTTTCTATTAGCGTGGTAATTTGGGCATAACTCTTGATGAACTTTCGATAGTATCCAGTATGACCTAGTGTTGCACATAGCTGTTTAACACTTCTTGGCACCTCCAAATTAATTATAATTGCAATCTTAGTAGGGTCCACCATTAATCCTTATCTCCAAACTACATTACCTAGAAAATATTCTGAAAGGAATGAAAAATAAGCATTTCTTCAAGTTTAGCGTGATCTGATACCTTCGGCATGTATCCAACATCAAGCGCAAACTAGCTACATGGCACTTTACCAGTCCAAAGACTGTCCAATCATCAAAATATACCTCCAAAAATTTGTGAATGAACTCTTTAAACACTGCGATAACTATGCACAAGATGATCGCAGATGCATTTTTAAGCCCAAAAGGCATTACCATATATTGAAAGCATCCCCACTCAGTCGCGAAGGTTGTCTTACTCCTGTCTTCTGGTGTGATCTTTGTCTAATGGTATCTAGAAGCCTCCTACCGGCCAACATTATCCATTACTTCATATGTGAATGTAGTTGGAAAATGATCATGAACATATGCATTGTTGAGCTTCCTGAGATCTACGCAAATCATGATTTCATCCTTTTGCTTCTTTTCCTGAACTACCATTGGACTCATCCAATCAGATTCCTCCACCAGTTCAATATTACCTGCTGCAAGCATCTTTTCCTTTTATTTGCAATTAAGGCGATATGGCCTCCATTTAACAAGCTTTTCATCCAATTTTAAAGTTATTTTCATCACTTTGATATCATCGCTGATGCCATTTAAGTCTGAAAATTTTGTGGGAAACAAATCTTGATATTCACGGGTCAACTCAGTGACCTTATCCACTGTGGCATCATCCTAATAGTCTCCAATATTTGCAAAGTTCGGCTCTGCTTATGTACCAATGTTCACTTGTCTAGTCTTTAGTGGTGCGATGATATATTGATTCTCTATCTGCGGCTCCTCAACTTCGCGGTGGCCTTCTGCCTCTAGGATGTTAATGATCCTTGGATCCTCCTCTTCTTCTCCAGGAGTCACATTATATCACTCCAGTGCATGGCGCAACTAGGTGCTCCAATCTAGTTGAATCAAGTCCAAAAGATCTTGTGTATTCTGAAGATTGCTACCTTGACCTCCTGCAACACTTCGTCAATACATTCGAACCCATCTTAAAAGTTGAAGGTCATCAAGAATCCCTGTTTCAGAAGTCACATTCTTCAATGCCATAATAGAGCTCTATTTCCAGGTACCAGTTCATTGGTATTACATCCACAGTGTGATAGAATAAATGCACCCACTCAAGTTGCGGCTCCGTGTTGAGTTCCAAAACTGCCTTTCCCTTAAGCAACTTTCTCATCCTTCTTTCTCTGCTTTTCCATGAAAAATGCATTCTTAATCATCAAAAACCATTACACATTGCCTCAAGGAATATATTTTAGTGATTTACAAGTTATACTCTTATGTTTGCTATTTGAATAGGTTTTTGTCTTTCAGCTATGAAACGCAGTCACATTCCGCAGCTAATCGGTTGTTCCATAACCATCTCCACGCTTTTGCAGGTTACAGGTGTCAAGAGAGGAAAAGGACCACATGGGTAGCTTGGAAAACATCAGAGCATGGATTGTATCCTATCCATCTGCCTTAGATCGATGAGGACGACTCCTGTCAAACGGAAGCCAACTATAGAAACCTATGGAAAACATGACTTTGTATTGCACACGTTTCTTAGTGATGGGATCCGAAGCAGTCCCTTGAGGCCACGAAATTCATATGCCACCTACGCAAACATAATCTAACAAGCCACTACCACAGATTTATGTTTCCAAGCAACTAGGGACAAGAATTCCACATACTAGCTTGTCTACGTGTTTTGCTATAGCTGATTTCTATCTTCAAAACAATTTTATATTTCTCTATAAATACCAGCGTGTAGAATGCAGAACAAGTTCAAGTTTTTGCTTATGTAATAGTTCAGATTTCTTCTTTGTATTTTGAAGAACTCGGTTCTCTGTTTTAATATAAAGACTCTGTTTTCAATGGATACCTGAAGCGTTGTTGGTGTATTGATTGAGTGCTTATAATCAGAGACCTTTACAGAGGGCCCTTGCGTGGTCAAGGGTGCATTTTATTTCTGTTTTGTCTTTCATAGTTCAATTGTAAATTCACTTTGTTTTTTCCATTATGTTTATAATCGTTTCTAACTCTGTTTATAATGCAACTTGTGTCATCTTTTCACTAACTTAGTGTAGTTTTATTTCAGCGTAGAATAGTTCTTTGGTTATTCACTACTCTCTAGTTTCTTACCAGTAGCTTTAAGTTGATGTCAGTAGCATAAATTGGTTCATTTCATTTGTTGTTCATTAGTTTTTAGATTTTGAATTAAGCTGTTCAATGCCATTTTCTTATTAGTTTAAGTAACTCATGTTATAAATGAATATTTCCAAAAGCCCTTTCAATTGATGGTTAATATTAAAACTAAGTGGTGAAATATTTCATTTGTGAATGTGTTTTTCTTTGCATTTTCATGCTTACTTTTCTTAGAATAATGAAGAATGAAATCTCTCAAAATGCTATCACAAGGAGGTAATTCTCCCTGAATTGTGTAGCAGAGTGACAAAAATACTTCATTTAGCTTTGCTTTCATAATAGAATAGTTGCAACTTCGTTTTCAATTATGGTTTTTCACTTAGTTTAGCTACAATTCCATTTTTAGTTGTTCATTAAGTTTTGATTCTACAATAGATTAGACAGTAGTGGTAATCTTAATTTCAGTGTTTCATTTTTGATTTATCATAGATCGCTGCAATCTCATTTTCTCATTTAAAGCTTTGGTTTTGTAATTGAGTAGATAGTAGTTTTAAGTCCTTCTAGTTTATGTTTTGGAAACAATCATAAAAGCAAGAAGAGAAGCTCTATTTTCATTTTCTTGGTTAAAACTTTATTTCCAAATCTAGCTCAAAGCATTTTTATCTCTCATTTCATTTCTCTAGATTCTTAGTAACAGTGGATTAAGATTTTGTAGATTACATTGCAGAACACTAGGAATCAAAAGAACAAAACCCCAAAACAAACATAAAACTAAAAAATAGTGAGGTAAGAGGGTCACTTAGCACATATAGTGCACTACACTTCATCAGTTTACGATACTCAGATTGATAATTTATGTAGCAATTTAGGGCACTAAATTGACTAAACATTTTGGCGCCATTGTTGGGGAAGTGTAACTAGGTAGCCTTATCTCCTACATTCATAAAAAAACAACAAAAACAACAAAACAAAACAATGACATGCATCGAGAAAGAGACTCTAGGGGTAGATTTATAGCTAGGGGTAGAAGTTCGATTTCGACAACTCCACCTACTCCACCAAGAGTTAGAAAAGATACACCTCCATCCTAGACTCATACTCCCAGCCATAGGATTCCTGGAATTCAAGGGGAAGCAACTCAGTTAGAATATTCTCCTACTTCATCCACTAAAACAGACCTAGGAGAGAAGAACTCTTTCACTTATACAGGGGAGCCTATTGTAGTTGAGGAAGTAGGAATACCTAGTGAAGAAGAAGAAGCAGAAACTATCTCCCATAATCCATTAATAGAAGAACCAGAGGACTCTGAAGAAACTATAATGATAGAAGAAGAACAAGATGGAGAATTCTCACTGTTTGGAAGAGGGGGTAGAGGGAGAGGTAGAGGAAACAATGGAGGAGATAGAGGTAACAATGGATAAGGTAGAGGTAATAATGGAGGAGGTAGAGGAAATAGGGAAATAGATAACTCATTTGGATTCCCTATAGTAGATGAGGAAACACATACCATAATGAAAAACATCTCACCATCTGTCCTTCCAAACTTTTATGGGTTGAGAAGTGAGGACCCTGAAACATTTTTGTTTGAGTTTGAAGTCTTGTGCATAACCTATGACTATCTAGAAGACTCTCAAAAACTCAAATTGTTCCCTTCAACAATAAAAGACGCTGCTTTGAAATGGTTTATGGGGTTAGTCACTCAATCCATTAGAAATTGGAATGACATGAAACCAACATTTTTGGATAGATACTTGGATTATTGTATGCCTACTGATCATAAGGATGAGGTGTTCAAAATGGTGTAAAAGGAAGATGAAAACTTAGAGGAATTTCTTGAGAGATTAAACTACAATTTGAAAAGAGAAAAAATGAACAATTTAGATGAAGAAACTTTGAAAACTCTTTTGTTAAAGGCCATTAGAGATGAATGGATAGATATCCTTAACATGATGGGGAAGGGAGACATCTCTCAACTTCCATTGAATGACATAGCAGAACTATGTGTTCATCTCTCAAGAGGGAAATCTAAAACTGGGAAAGGACTGAGAGATCCTTCTCTTGTTAGAGCAAACAAATCTGCAACCAGATCTATAAGTAGGGTAGAAATTGGCAATATGTTTGATGAGTTTAAAACTGATATTTTAGGGAGCCTTAGTGAGCAGCTAGACACCCTCAAATTCCAAAACAAGCAGAAAACGGAGGTTGATGCTTTAGCCATCTTTTGTCCAAAATGCAGAAAGAAACATGCTTTAAGGGAATGCCCTTTAGATGCAAAATTGTAGAAACTTTTATGATTTGTTCAGAAATTCATGAGACCAAGGGTTGTCCTTCAATCCTAGGTCTTAGGGCTATCTTTCAAGAAGAAACAGTCTCAAATTCTGTAGAATCTCTTTGTTTTGTTGCAAGAAGACCTTGGCAGGGACAACAAAATCAAGGATTTAACAATCCAATGTATTTTCATCCCCCACCAAACTGGAATTCTTGGCAGCAACCTTGGCCTCAACCTAAAACTCAGTATCAATCTCAACCATGGGCACAAGGGGTACAAAATCCTTATGGGAGATTTGCTCAATATTATAAATATCCTCCATCTTATCAGAGCTATCCTCCCCCACAAAATCAGAAACCACAACTTCCAAATTAAAGCCCTCACCTTTCATTGCCATTTCCACAACAACCTCCACAAAAAAGTCAAAATCATCAACTCTTACTTCCATTTCAACAAAAACCAAATCAATTACCAGCCCAACCATTGCCAAACCCCAATAATAAAAATCCTCAGAATGCTGACATGGTAGAAGGACAACAATTTCCTACTTACCTGATTGCTCCTCTAGATCTTAATGATGTTTAACTTAGATTTGGTAGGATATTAGAAAAGGAAAAAACTTCTATAGTCATTCGAGAACAAGATGATTCTGAGGAGGATTCTCTAAAAGTCAATAAAAGTTTTGAAGGAACATCCCTCCAAAACCAAAACATTGAAAAATGAAAACAAAAAGAATCAATAAACACAAATCCTATCATTGAGCAACCAACATCTACTTCTACACCTCCTTTTCCTGAGAGATTACAAATCGATAGCGGAATAGAAAAACAGATCTTGTCACCCAATTATGACTTCCTAGATGAATTGAAGAATGTTTGTATCAAAATTCCCTTGTTACAAGCAATTAGAGAAATTCCAATTCTAGCTAAGACAATAAAGGAGTTGAGCATCAAAAGACCAGGAAGAAAACCAAGAGAAACAAAAAGAATTCAACTGGTAGGAAAGATAGTAGATATCATGATGGGAAAGATTGCCATGCAGAAATATGTGGATCCAGGAAGTCCAATTTTGAAGACACATATAAATGGGATTGAAATTCCAAACACATTGATTGATTTAGGGGTAGAAATAAACATTATGAGTAGCCAACCTATGGAACAACTTAAACTTCCTAATATTCTTTACAAACCTACCTTACTGCAACTTTTAGATAGATCAGTAATCAAACCAGATGGTGTGCTAGAAGACATTTAAGTTTACTTAGATTCTTGGGAATATCCTATTGATTTCATGATTTTAACTCCCAAGAATAATTTAGGAGGACATCCACTCATATTAGGAAGACCTTGGCTTGCCACAACTGATGCTTTTATTAGTTGTAGATCTGGTGACATGTACATTTCTGATGGTAATTCAACAAACAAATTTACTTTGTATCCTCTAGCAAAAGCAATCACAGAAATAGATGACAAGGAATGGATCGATGATGAAGATGTTATTCGACCTATCTTTACTATATTAGAAATTAGTGAAGATAGTCAAATTTTGAACACATTGGAAAATTTAGAATTATCTTTAGAATACAATCATGCACAATTTCAGGAAAACTATAATGTTGAGTACTTGTCATCTAGGCAGATGTCTCTCTATTCAATGGAAGAGTTTGGTAGCTCTACAATTGAAAATTTTCCATGTAGGACAGTGAACATAAACAAAAACTTGGAGAAACTACAACAAGAAGAGCTAACCAAAATATTAGAAAAGTATTCTGCTGCATTTGCATGGGAGTGTACTAACATGAAAGGTATTGATCTTAGGACTTGCATCCATCATATCTATATTGAGGAAAATAGTAGACCAATCAGACAACCTCAAAGAAGAATGAATCCAAATCTTAAGGAGATTGTGAAAGAAGAGCTCCAAAAATTACTCAATGTAAACTTCATTTACCCAATTTCAGAAAGTGAATGGGTTTCTCCTTTGGTAATTGTGCCTAAAAAGAATGGGAAATGGAGGGTGTGCATTGATTACCGAGAATTTAATAAAGCAACCTTGAAAGATCACTTTCCTTTGCCCTTTATAGATCAAGTATTAGATACATTAGTAGGTGAAAAGTATTTCTCATTATTGGATGGTTTTAGTGGTTATAATAAAATACAAGTACCACTTGAAGATGAAGATAAAACCACATTTACTTGTCCATGGGGAACTTTTTCTACCGAGTGCTTCCTTTTGGGTTATGTAATGCACCAACGACATTCCAAAGAGCAGTACTAGGATTTTTTTTCTGATATAATACATGATTGTGTAGAGGTATATATGGATGATTTTACAGTATATGGTAACACATTTGAAGACGCTTTGGAAAATTTGGAAAAAATTCTTAAAATATGTAAAGAAACAAACCTTTCACTAAGCCATGAAAAATTCTTTATGATGTTTACAGAAGGTATTGTTTTAGGACATCACATTTCAGGGGATGGGATTAAAGTGGACAAATCAAAAGTTGAAGTCATCTCTAAGTTACCAATTCCAAATTGCCAAAAAGATGTTAGAAGTTTTCTAGGATTTACAAGATACTATAGAAGGTTTATAGAAAACTTTACCAAAGTAGCATCTCCACTCTTCAAATTGCTTACAAAAGATTGTGAATTCAAGTGGAATCCTGATTGCCAATTAGCATTTGAAACCTTGAAAGAAAAAATATCTGAAGCACCTATCTTGAGAGGACCAAATTGGAAACTTCCTTTCCATATTTCTATAGATGCTTCAGATACATCTCTAGGAGTTGTATTAGGACAAAAAGATTTGATTCCTTACGCCATTTACTACACAAGTAAAAATTTGACTCCCACTGAGTTGAATTATACTGTGACTGAAAAAGAATTCTTAGCTGTCGTTCATGCAATTAAAAAGTTTAGACACTACATAACAGGCTATGAAACTTTTTTCATACAAATCACTCTGCAATTAGATATTTGATGAACAAACATATTACTAATGGAAGAGTTACAAGATGGCTTTTACTTTTGCAAGAATTCAACATTACTGTGCTAGATAGACCTGGAAAACAAAACATAGTTGCTGATTTCTTGTCTAGGATTCAGAATATCAAAGAAGACTCTCTAGTTGAGGATAAGTTTCCTGATAAATATCTATTTGCAATAACTACTCAAACTCCTTGGTTTGCAAATGTTGCTAACTACTTGGTTACAGGGAAGTTACCTTCACATTTATTTCCTAGAGAGAAAATAAAGATTATTCAAGATAGTGCAAGATATTCATGTATCACTAACACATTGTATAAAATAGGGCTAGATCTTATGATCAGAAGGTGTGTCAGGGAAGATGAAATGCCTAATATTATCAAAGCATGTCATGAGAAGCTGTATGGTGGACACTTTGCTGACAAGAGGAAAACCTCTAAAGTCCTTTCTTAAGGATATTATTGGCCATCCATCTTCAAATATGCTAAAGAATATGTCAGAAGGTACGACAGCTGCTAAAGGGAAGGAAAACCTGCTCCCTCAAATGAAATGCCATTACAACCTCAAACACTTATTGAACCCTTTGAAAAATGGGCTTTATACTTTATTGGACCTATTAATCCTCCATCCAAATAGAAAAAGTATATATTGGTATGCACTGGTTATGTCACCAAATGGGTAGAAGCCAAAACATTACTTTTTGCTAACAAAAAATCTGTAGTTAGTTTTCTTTTTGAGGGTATTTTTACTCGCTTTGGTGTTCCAAGAGAAATTGTGACAGATCAGGGAGCTCAATTCACATTCAACATGATGGAGAGGCTTATGGAAGAGTACAAGATCAAGCATAGGAAATCCAATCCCTATCATCCACAAGAAAATGGTCAAGTGGAGTCTACAAATAAAGTGATTGAAGGAATCCTCACCAAAACTGTTCATCTACATAGAATAGATTGGGCAGAAAGGCTTCCGGAAGCCTTGTGGGCCTATAGAATTACATGGAGGAACACAATAGGGCATACACCCTATGAAATTGTTTATGGAAAGCAAGTCCTGTTCCCCATAGAGTTCTAAGTCAAAACTTTCAAGATGGCAGTCCAGTTGGGGATGGATTTATCAGAAGCTCAAAAGCATAGACTGGAGTAGGTGAATGAACTTGATGAAATCAGACAAGAGGTTGTTCAAAGAACTAGTCTAGTTCAACAACAAAGGGCTAAGTGGCATGACAAATACATCAAGGGCACAAGGTTTCAAGAGGGATATTGGGCACTATTATTTGATTCAAAGTTTAAGGATTTTCAAGGGAAGCTTCAAACTCATTGGCTTGGGCCATATGAGATTGAAAAGGTTTTCAGTAATGGAGTAGTAAGAATCAAAACAATAGATGAGAATCAAACTACTCTCCTTGTGAATGGTCATAGGTTGAAGATTTATCAGAAACCATTTTCAAAGGAGGAGTGCATCAAGATCTTTCAAAGTAATTATGAAATGAAGTGGTGAAGAAGAATCCTTCTTCTCCACCAACTTAGTCTTTGTTCTTTTCATTATATCTAAAATAAATAAATAATAAATAAATTATATTATATATATATATATATATATATATATTATATATTATATATATATAATATTATATATATATATATATATATAAGGTTGAAAACCAATCACTGAGTGACATGCTTATATAGAAAATATAGGGTGAAAATCACAAGACTTCGACACCATATATTTTCCAAAAAAAAATGGTGACTCATTATGTATTATGCAAAATTCATTGTTTTATTTCATTTCATTTTGTTTTACTTTTGCAAGTTTCACTTCACTCTGCTACCATATTCCACCAATAAATTTTTCTTCTCCAGCATTTATTTCATCTCCATTTTTCATTTTCCATTTTGTCATATTTTCATCCACACAGTAATCTCCATTTCATTCATTCATAAAGTCACATTTTATTATCTGTTTTACATTCTGTAGCTGTCCCTACATTTCGCAACTGTTGCAGTTCCGTAGCTAATCATGTTCTGCAGCCAATCTGACTCTGCAGTAACGGTTTGATCATTAATTCAAGAATAAAGAGGCCAGTTCATAATAAATTTCATATGCAGGTAATGGAGGAGAAAACAACTTTTGAAGACATATCAAAATCTAAGCACTTGAAGAAGCAAACAACAAAATATTAGCAAGTAGAAGGTATGGTTCTAGAGGTAAGAACGAAACTTATTTCAAATAGCAATACAAAACATAAGTTGTATAACTAGTATAATCACACTACTCGATTCATCATTATGAGATTTGATTGTCGTGATGATTCCACCACACCTTTCGACTTTAATGCCTAATGTTCTAATGATGCAATCTCTGTTTTTGACTCGTACTTAACTGTACTTCTCCAGCACACCTGTTAAATGGTTAGATTCATGACATAACCCATTTGAATACGACTCTTCAAAACCCTATTGTTCATTTATTACACTGAGTTCTCTCTTATACCTCCGCAGCCTTCTTGTGCATACAAACACGCTGTTACATTGAGCACACAGTCATTCTGTTTTCGTATTCTCTATGTTTTTCACACAATTTACGTGTGCAACCACTCCATTTTATATATCTTCTGCACACTCCGTTTCTACATATTTCACATACACAACTTCTTTGTTTTGTACAAACGTTTTATCTCCTACTCATAGTCATTTTCCTTCCACATACTCTGTCATTTCATCCCCATATCCATAACTATTTTTGCTTCCATATACCTGTTGTTCCACTACCGTATACACAATCTTCTTCACACAGTCACTTCATTTCTCAGACAGTGAAGGGAATTTTGAAGAAAAGCGTAGAACAAGAGTGATGGATCTCATCGTCAGAACAGAACCTATAGGAGTGAAGTACATGGAAGGTTATCCTCAGTTGAAAGGAATGTTGAGAAAGCTGGTTGGCTGAGTTTCATTGAAAAATTTGATGGTCACCATAAATAAATCACCAAGTCATTTTTTGGATCGTTTGATTGGATGGATGTGGAGATTGGTGATATAAAGTTTACAGTGACCGAGTCTTTTATTTCTAAAGCAACCAAGCTACCAAGAGTAGGAGAGAGGTGGTTCAAGAATAAAGAATTCCATAATGAAACTTGGAAAGTCATTTTCCATAATCCAGGTATGGACACTTCAGTTTTCAGGAGAGGAATTCCCATCACTGCACTTAAGGGTAAATGGAGTAGCATGTTATTAATTTTACAAAAATTTATTACATGCGACGGAAGATTTGGTTCCGTGTATGTATATTAGATAAGACTTTTGATGAATTTTCTTGAAAAAGGAACCATCAATCTCCCATTTTTCCTATTGAATAGTTTTAGGAGAATGGCCACTACTGTTCAGAAGAAAATGGAAGCCATAAAAACTAATATTTATCACCATGGTCTAGTAAAACTTTTAGTTGAATATCACTTAAAGAGTGTAGGAGACACATGGGAGAAATTTTTGATCAGAAAATTTTTCCAAGATGCACCAGAATTTCCTAAGGGAAGTTTTGTAAAAAGAAGTATTAGAAGGAAAACCAGTCTCACCATTCAAAACACTCCTGAAACTTCAGCACAGAAAACAGTGAAGAAGATCCCATCTCTGAAACATTAATAGAGATCAGAAAGAAGACAAAATGGAGGAGAAAGATGAAAGAAAAAGTTAAAAAAATCCACAAAAATACTCTTGAACCTTCATTAGAGGATGAACAATTACTTTCTGAGAGATTAGTCAACAATAGGGATCAGTTCAAGAAAGAGAAGGAAAAGTGGAAAAGAAGACAGGTTATAGAGGAAGAAATCATAGGGTCCCAAAGTTTGATGAGAAGTTCTAGACTCAAGGGCAAAGTGAAGAAAGCAAAATCAAAAGAGACCCAGTTCATAGATTTTGGAGAAGAAACTCCAACTCAGTCCCAAGACAATATCTCATTTGAGTAGAGCCCACAACACTCTCCTTAACAAAACTTTGAAAGCAGTCCAAAGAGAGTTTCTCTAGGAATTGATCCAATCCAACAACAGATTTATGATTACATTGAGTCAATACATCAGTGGATCAAGGGACTTCATCCAACCCCGAGCAACCAACCATATCACAAGAGACTTTGACTAGCTCACTTAAGCAGTAAATCTATGAGCTAGAGGTTCTAAATAGGCACATACAGAGGGAAAATGAAGCCTTAAAAGAACAAAACAAGTTGGATAAGATTATCCATGATAACAATATGCTTCATTTGGTTCTATGGCACAAGAAGAATAGAAAACTAAAAAGGAAAAACAAGAAGCTAAACAGGGTTCTCATTAACCTCAAGTATAGATTTCTCATGAGGAAGCCTAGGATGGCAGTTGCAGCAAAGAAAAGCAAGAAGAGGTTGGATGTTTTGGCTGAAGTCTTAGAGAAAATGCAGTAGGAGGAGGGAGTTCACAATTTTGATTGCATGGGGACGTGCAATAGTCTCACAGTGGGGGCATGTTGAGTTCCAAAACTACCTTTCCATTAAGCAACTTTCTCATCCTTCTTTCTTTTCTTTTCCATGAAAAATGCATCCTTAATCATCAAAAACCATTACAGATTGCCTCAAAGAGTATATTTCAGTGATTTACAAGTTATACTGTTATGTTTTCTATTTGAATAGGTTTTTGTCTTTTAGCTATAAAACACAACCACATTCCACAGCTAATCGGCTGTTCCGCAGCCATATCCATGCTTTTGTAGGTTACATGTGTCAAGAGAGGAAAAGGACCACATGGGTATCTTGGAAAGCATTAGAGAATGGATCGTATCCTATCTATCTGGCTTAGATTGATGAGGAGGACTCCAGTCAAAGGGAAGTCAACTATAAAAACCTATGGCAAACAAGACTCTGTTTTGCACACGTTTCTCAGTGAGGGGATCTGAAGCAGTCTCCTGAGGCCACAAACTTCATATGCCACCTGCGCAAACAAAATCTAACAAGCCACTACCATAGATTTATGTTTCCAAGCAACTAGGGACAAGAATTCCGCATACTGGCATGTCTATGTGTTTTGCTGTAGCTGATTTCTCTCTTGAAAACAGTTGTATATTTCTCTATATATACCAGGGCGTAGAACGCAGAACAAGTTCAAGTTTTTGCTTATGTAATAGTTCAGATTTCTACTTTGTAGTTTGAAGAACTCAGTTCTGTGTTTTAATATAAAGACTTTCTTTTCAATAGATACCTGAAGCGTTGTTGGTGTATTGATTGAGTGCTTATAATCCGAGACCTTTACAGAGGGCCCCTGCGTGGTCAAGGGTACATTTTATTTCTGTTTTGTCTTTCATAGTTCAATTGTAAATTCACTGTGTTTTTTCCATTATGTTTATAATCGTTTTCTAACTCTATTTATAATACAGCTTGTGCCATATTTTCACTAACTCAGTGTAGTTTTATTTCAGTGCAAAATAGTTGTTTGGTCATTGACTGCTCTCTAGTTTCTTACCAGTAGCTTTAAGTTGATGTCAGTAGCATAAGTTGGTTCATTTAATTTGTTGTTCATTAGTTTTTAGATTTTGAATTAAGCTGTTCGATGCCATTTTCTTATTAGTTTAAGTAACTCATGTTATAAATGAATATTTCAAAAAGCCCTGTCAGTTGATGGTTAATCTTAAAACTAAGTGGTGAAATGTTTCATTTGTGAATGAGTATTTCTCTGCATTTTCATGTTTACTTTTCTTAGAATAATGAAGAATGAAATCTCTCAAAATGCTATCACAAGGAGGTAGTTCTCCCTAAATTGTGTAGTAGAGTGACAAAAATACTTCATTTAGCTTTGCTTTCATAATAGAATAGTTGCAACTTTGTTTTCAATTATGGTTTTTCACTTAGTTTAGCTGCAATTCCATTTTCAGTTGTTCATTAAGTTTTGATTCTGAAATAGATTAGACAGTAGTGTTAATCTTACTTTTAGTATTTCATTTTTGATTTATCATAGATAGCTGCAATCTCATTTTCTCATTTAAAGCTTTGGTTTTGTAATTGAGTAGATAGTAGTTTTAAGTCCTTCTAGTTTATGTTTTGGAAACAATCATAAAAGCAAGAATAGAAGTTCTATTTTGATTTTCTTGGTTAAAACTTTGTTTTCAAATCTGGCTTAAAGCATTTTTAGCTCTCATTTCATTTCTCTAGATTCTTAGCAGTAGTAAATTAAGATTTTGTAGATTACATTGTAGAAAATTAGGAATTAAAAGAACAAAACCCCAAAAAAAACATAAAACTCAAACATAGTGAGGTAAGAGGGTCATATAGCACATATAGTGCACTACACTTCATTAGTTTACGATACCCGTATTGATAATTTATGTAGCAATTTAGGACACTAAATTGACTAAACACTCTGTTTCGTAAAACTTAGTCCATTTTTCCAAATGATCGTGTGGATCATTCCTTCCATCATATTTCTCTGTTAGCCAAAATTTTGGGCGACCAATCTGAAACCTCTTCATTTTTCTATATTCACGCCATCCATCAAAACTGTCTTTGTGCATACCCCACCATCTTGTGGGCGTAGCGTGCAGCGCCAAATCCAGGCTTGGAAGCAATGCTTCTTTGGTACTTCCCTTTCAAATGTATCCAAAAATTTATCTACATCAGTTAGACCATCATAATAAGGCAAAATCCTTACCTCTAATGATACACATCATAGCGATTTAGTCATCATGTTACAACGCAATGTAGGTACTTCATGCAACCTATTCTGCTAGTGCTTCAGCTCTTCATCTGAATTTGATGCAAAATAACTTTTGCGGTCCCATGGAATGCGTCCATCAGCTGGAAGATTAACCCAATCTTGATCTCACACTGTTATTTTATAGATTTGGTCCCAATCATTGTTTCTTTCCTCATAATCGTGGATTGGTTAAGTATAGCGCAGTCCTTCTACAGGGTCCAAACGTACTATCACACGAAGTGATTGTTTTTCAAATGACATCATCCGCTTCTTTAGATTGATTACCCCATTCATGTTTATATCCCAATCAATCGCAAGGAGCGCGGGGTATGGATTATTGTCATCCACAATCTCTATCACTTCAAAATCAGCCAACGTGCTCGCGCCTTCAATATCTACTGACACTCCCTGCAATATTCCCATGGGGATAATATTCTGTTGATTTTCCATCCTCAATTGAATCAGAAACCACTATAGTTTAGGTCTCCCCATTCTCTCCCATGTATGTTTAGGCAAAAAATTTGCATCCAACCCAAGATCTAGAATAATTTGGTCCATTTCATATTCTCCTATTTGCGTGGTGAGCCTTATCTCATGCCTAGTTCTTTCCTTATGCTTACCAAATTTTCTGACAACATGAGGTCCTTTAGGAGCATTTTCTTAACGACACATTTATTTATGAACTCTTGTAACCATTTCATGGCCTTGCTATCACGTATCAGCTTCATATAGATCTCGAAGAACATAGTAAGCATGGAGGGATCCATTTCTTCAGATTGCTTATCCCGACTTCTTGAGGTAGAGGCCTCACCAAAGCTTTTCTTTGCTTCCATGAAGGTTTCTTTCACGCGCTCCAAATCAAACCCAACCTCTTTTTCTAGAGCCTTGTGGACCTAGTCACTTTCCTCAAGTTGTTTTCCTTTATCCTCACTAGTCGTCATTCCACTTCACAGCACGATATTCACATTAGGATCTTCTTCACGGGGTTCAACCCTCATCATTTGTCGGTTTTGGGTAGGCTTCTGAGGTTGTGCCCTCTTCTCCTACATCTTAGCTATCAATACAGGGTAGTCTTCTACCGTGTGATGAAATTGAGTACAATATCGACATGATAGGCGTGTCAAGCTTGTACACTCCCATGCGTAATGTTCTGACACTCCACAATTGTAACAAATGACTTTTCCCCAACCTTTACTAGGTCCTCCTGCTCCTCGGCCTCGTCTGCATCCATGATATCCTCCACGCGCTCCCCCATCTCCTTGATCCAGGGGTCGAGTTTCTATCTGAATTCAATACGCAGAAATTCTTTTCATCATCATCTCATAGCCATAACAGTTACTCTCATCGTGGCCCACCGCTTTGCAGAAGTTGTAGAAGAGCTGTTGCGGTGTTTGCACAAATTTCTGTAGCAAGTTACAATTGTCTGTTACATGTTTTCTAGCTAGCTGATAGATAGCACACCACAGCGCAGGCCCTGTACTTGGCCGTGTTTGAGCTTCTGGTATTAGAGGCATTAGCCCACCTCCTACAACATAATTCATGAATACAGGGAAATGTTCTTTATCATGCCCTTGACTCTTACATTTGAGACATAAAAATTCTTCGTGCACCTCTAGCCGAACCGCTCTATCCTTCTTCAGGCTTTGAAACTCTAGGCAAAGATTCTGCAACTCTGTGTGAATCTGCTGAACTCCCAAAGCAACGTCTTGAATCGGTGTTTCATGCAACCTCATTGCAATTTCTAGGGCTTCCACCTGGGTCCCAATTTTTTGTTGTGATAAACCAACCCTTAGATGGGGTAAGAGTGAAGCTACAAACCATTCGTGGTGTTGCCCATCCATAAGATTCATGTTAGCTTCATAGATCTGGAATTTCAATCTCTGATCTAGATCCCAGGGTGTTTCACTAGGCCTCATCATGATTTCCTTGAATCCAGCGACTGACTGCGATTCAGATTTGGGCCTACTGAATTCCTTATTCAATGCAATCTGAGTGTCTGCTAATGAAGCCATCGGGTTATCAATGCAGTACTTAATGTACCATGTTAGTGCACGATCCTGTAGAGTAGTAACCAACTACACTTTCTTCATATGATCATCTATAATATTCTGGTCTTTCCACACAGCCTCTGCAACAAACCAAAACTAGTCCAGGTCCTCATTTCCCAAGCCCTTGAAAACATGAAGCTTCATTGTATTCAACATATTGAACGGTGGCAGAGATGGTGGTGGTGTGGGAGGAGGTGGTGTGGATGGATGGGGTATTCACGAAAATCCTTTCCTTATTAACTAGACAACACTCTGAGGTGAAGCCTGTGCTGCTCCTTCATTGTCACTCAGAGGAGGTTCAATCAACGGGCTATATTAAGGGCCTATCCTTCCTCTATCCTTGAATAACTTTCAACTTTGCATAGCTCCAAACATCAAGGTAATTGCATAACCCACTTTTCACACAAGAGCATCTTAATCCAAGTATTCAAAAATATATCCAAGGATTACAACTTTTGAATGACCAACATTGGTCAATGATCCATGCTGGTCTTGGTTTTCCCAAAAAACGTCATTTAGGGCCTCAAAATGGCTTCAAAAGTTCAAAACCCAAAAAACTGCCAAAAATAGTAAATTGTGCTACAAATAAGGAAACTGAAAAACTAAAAGAAACAATGGTTGGGGTCCAAGTGGAATAGGTGGGTGGCCACCAATATCCACTTGGATCACAACTTCAGCCTCCAAATATCAAGATAAAACAACCCTCAAAATAGTTAAATTTAGCCAGGTCAAAGTTTGGTCAAACAACCCACTTGTGGTCAACACTAGCTACAATCAACATTGGGTCAAATTTTCCAGAAATCCGGTCTCCTAAAATTTTGACCTCCTAAAATTTCACTCTCCTGAAATTTTGCTCTCCAAAAATTTTTCTCTCCAAAAATTTCGTACTTGTAGAGAGAGAGAAGCCCCGAAATTCGTACCCAATCAAAGAGGAGAGAGAGAAAGAGAGAAGTGTGAAGATGAGTGTGTCCAAATGAGGCTAAGTCACCTTCTATTTATATGCAATGTTGAGGATGAATAGATGTGATTGTTGGGCTTCTAAGCCTACGTAAGTTTGTTGGCCGACCTTGACAATTTTACCATAATCAAAATAAATCCATAACCTCATTTGTACATGTCAGAATCAGATGATCTTTAGATCAATCCTACACCTTTCAGAGAGAGGAATCCAAGAAAAATATCAGTTGTCATAAATAAGATGACCCATGTGGAGTTTGGCCCTAGTTTCCAATCTTAATAGATAGGCTACAACTTGGTTAAGGAACCAACCTTAGAAATTTTCAAGCTTTGAATTGTTATAGGCTTCAACCTGATGAAGGCACCAACATTAGTGGAGGCACCCACCTCCTTCTTCAACTTGTTGTGGACCAATTTTCATAATATTTTAGAATGGATACACCTTCGCTTCAATCAATTTAAGTCTTCAAATTAATCATATTGTTGTTGTTATATTGTTTTCATATCTTGTTCATAACGTGTTACCATTTGTTCATCAACCTAATCACATAAAACCCTTCTTGGAACCTATTTTGGCCTTATACACAATATTCATTGCAATCTGCTCATGAATCCCCAAAACACAACACTAATTCTCAACATAAAAAATACATCATCAATACTTTTCATACATCTATGATTGTTCACAACTGAACCTTGATCATCATGCTTCTTCAAGAATCCAATTTGGCCTTAAATGAGCCTAGAAACCTCCAAAGATCATATAGAACCATATAAAACTATACAAAATCAATCATTCAATAGAATGACATAATATGAACACATTCTACAAAATGAAATTTTACAGGCTCTACAAATGTTTAATATTTCAATAGAATGGTCAAATCAGGTGTGCCAATAACCCCATATTAAGAAAAAATAAAAATTGACCAAGTCTTGACAAGACTCAAACCCTCGACCTTCACGAAGAAAATCAAGTCATGCAACTGACTAAACTACTCGAGGAGTCGTTACCTGTTAGGAAAAATCATATGTGTATAAACATCAACCAGAGCCATAACATGCTTAGGAATCATCCTATCATGTCTCCTTTGAGTTCGAACCAATAACCATACATTCTATACAAAAACACAACCACAAGAGGGACCGTCCCTTCCACCAATTGAACCCAATCAACTTTGGAAATATATCATCACTACGAACCTTGATACTTGAACATGTGATCATATGTGGATGTGTTGAATTGAATGTGTCTCAGATTAAATCGATGTCATATGTATTTATATGAGGGCATGGTCTTGAGCGCATGTGAGTTGGCCCATGATTTCACTTGCAGACTGGGGCCTTTACAATACCAAGCTAACATGTCATAGTTCAATGTAACCTCATTCTTAACCATTATACCTTGGTCCTTTGGGCCAAGACCATACGACCATGCTCAATGTGACCTAGTCCTTAATATTTGCGCCTTCGTCTATGATAACCAGTTTTGCTTTCCCCCTCATGTAAATATTTTCATGTAATTTTAATTAATTGTGATAATATAAAGATGATTGGACTAAGAGAGGAAACATATTTAGAGCTTGGGAGGAGGAGTTTCTTATATAGTGTTTAGACCCAAACTTGGTCCAATTCATTTAATTCCCACCTATCTCCCTACTGAAATGATGGCCTTGTCAGCGCATGCATCGAAGGGTGTATGGGTTGCCTAAGAGAAGGACGGGACCATATTGTCCTTGTCTCATCGAACATGTGGAAGAATCCCACACACAAGAGAAGGGGAGAAAGTAAAAACAAAAGTGAGTGGTGCAGAAGTGGGTGGTGGATGCATAATGAACATGTGAGGGAGCATGATAACATGATCGAAGAGTGATTGGGTAGAAAAGGCTACCCATGATTGCTTTCACTTCCCCACGATATGAGTGGAGAAGAAACGAGGGGGGGGGGATTCAAACATTGAGACAGACATACATCATTTGAGAAAACAAGGGGAAAAACATTGGTGTGGAGAGCATTGGAGTGATGAATACACATACGGAGGATGCACTCAGCAGGCACATATTGCAGAAATAGTAGAATCATTCAAAGGAAGAGGAGAACATGGGCGGAGGCTAAGCTCTCTAGACTCCTATCTAATTTGTCATGTAGAGCATGTGTGCTCTGGATTCTTGAGTGTGATGTATAATCAAGTGGAGGATAGCTCTCTAGACTCATGGGTGTTGTCAACCAAGTAGAGATTAGTCTCTAGATTCCTGAGTGCATTTTTAGTAGGTGGAGACCAAGATCTTTGGCCTCTCATGGAGCCTACCAAGTGGAGACATAGTGTGCTCCGGATTCCTTCAGTAAACAGGTGGAGGCATTGTGGACTCTGGAATCCTAAATTTAGAAGTGGGTGGAGGTTTCCTTGGCTCGACTCTTGTGGTGGTTAATTAGGTGGAGCACTGTGTGCTCTAGACTCCTTGAAATGTGGTATGGCTGGAGACATCATGTTCTCTAGACTCCTGGTTGTCAGGTGGAGGCATTGTGTACTTTAGCTTCCCATGTGTTGTGAATAACTGGTGTAAGTTTCCCTTGAGCACTCTACTCCTCAGGCTCGAAATCTTACTTGGGGATGCTTAGCTACAAGAAAGGATTATAGTGCAATTGGCTTGCAATTGGGAGGAGAGTTGAAATCCCTCTCTCAGTTGTCAGTCATCTAGTCACCAAGATAATTTTGTTACCTGTAACTTGTGTCTGTTAATGAAAATATTAATGATGAATTATTATTATCTTGTGGCAATGGATATATCAAAACTACTACTGATAATTTTTATTCTTGTGTGTCCATGTAATGGTTGTGAATGACTATCGCGGAAGTGAGGGACTGTAGGTCCTTTGTGATATTAATATGCTCTCAAAACGGAAAGTTATTTATATGCTCATGGTTAGTTTGATATGATAGGAAAAATGTGGCTGAGTGTGATTTCCATTATATGTTATGTGTGCACAAATTGAATAGTTGTAGTGTAAATACTATTGAAGGCCTATAGATAATATTGTGAATAATTGTTTAATAACTTCCATGGAATTGTAGTAGGTGTGTAAACCCATGTGTTCTTTATTGTGATGGAGTAGTAGTCTCCATGACTTAGAGTTGATGAGCTTTGTTACTATAATATTGCTTACGAGAAGTCAATAGAATGTGTGAGGAATTTTTATGCCCGATTTTCCACATTCTAATGTTGTATTTTTGTTGTACAAGTGGCGGGAATGGTCGTGTAGTTTCATTGGGACACTCAATACTTCGAGTTTGGGATTGCATCAAGTAGGTCAATACCCTAGCCGAATGAGCCTTGATAAATTTCCAAGGAAGGACCTTGAACTACATAGGCTTTAAGTTAATAGAGCACCAGATAGGAAAATTAGCATTAATCCTCATAAAATTTCACATCACGTCACGCTAGGAGTGCAAGGGGTTGTTGAAAAAGCGGTTTATGGTTGATAGAGGCAAGCAATGGGATATTTCTCATTACCCATCATGATTTTTTCCACCACACCATGGCGGTGTGACGAGGAGTCCTATTAATTTGGGGAAGTTGGCACTATAGATGGAAATCGTGAAAAGGACTCTCTCTATGATTATATGAGAAGTTAGCACTTGGCATGGAGATTAGGGAAAACTTAGGTTGGAGTGCACTCTATAGGAATTCAATGTGAATGGTTTTTGTCATCCTAATGTCATCACAAATCATGGGACCACAAAATAATTCAAAATTTCCATTTTTCATTTGGCCATGGAATAACAGGAACTGAAAAATAGAAAGAAGGCACTTAACGAATATTCCCTTTGTTACTTAATGCCAAAATGGCCATTGTGCCATGGAGGTCATAGTTGGGAGCATTGAAGTAATAAGGGCGTAGACCAATAAAAGGTGTGGGATGGGAAATGTTCTCGTCACTTGGCATGAATATTAATGCCACACCATGAGGGTTTGGGATAGAGTACACCTTATAAATAAAGCGCAATAGCATGAAGGCACTATGGCACGATAACATGGTGGGACCACGTTGGCCATGGGAGATGTGGCACGTCCATGTAGGCACGTGGTTGCCACATGGTTGGGCCTTGTTAATGTGGTAGTGTTTTGGGGCTCAAAATTCAAATGAGCATAATTCTCACTCTAGATGTCAGATTAGAGAAAATTTAATATTGCTAGAAATATCTCAACAAGTTGAACGCAATGGTGTAATTCGAAGTTAATTCTACTAACTTTGGTGATGGAGGAATTTTGTAACCCCATTTCCATGATAATATAATGGAGGTTTGATTAATTGAAATTAATACCTCCCCTTTAGTCGAGATTAATCCTATGGGGTGGAAGGGAGCATTACATGGTCCTTTGGGTCATGACCATATGACCATGCTCAACATGAACTTATCCTTAATCTTTTCACCTCAATCCTTTGGTCCTTTCCCTTAAATGACCATATGATCGTGCCATGTGATTGTGTCTCTAGGGGTCCATGGTTGAACACATGATGACATCAACATGATGTCATCATGTCATGTGGAAACCTATAAGGGGTGCCACATGTCACTCATTTGAATATTTAACCAACTAAAAACTGTTATTCGTCCTTACCACAACGCAGTCCTTGGAGGTGCCACATCATCCCATTGATGTCATCTTAATGATGTGTCAATCCTTATTAGTGGCACATCATCCTTGTTGTCACATCATCTTTTCTATCAAATCAAATCTCATAACATCATATTGGTTGCCACATCATAGTTGATTATGTAGGAGGGAGACGTCACCATTAGAGAAATTTTAGCCTCTAAGTGCCCATGATTTTTTCATGTAATTTCCATATCATAATATGTAAACCAATTGAAATCCTTTAAATATAAAAAGTGGTAAATGAAAATATATAAAATCCAAAAATAGAATTTAAAAAGGTAGTTTTCTTCTTTTCCCTCCAAAATTCATAACCCTTATTTTATATTTTCCTTAGGAGGCCACTTTTAGGTCGAAGTTTCCTCTAATGTAGCACATCATCCAATCAGTAGTTGTTATGTGTCACTATGAGACAACCTCATCAAGAAGGTTAAATTTTTAGCACCTAGACACTTTCTATTGTTCAATTCTTTATCTGAATGTATAATCTATCTGATCAAAGTAGAGATGCTTGACTTTTAACAGTGTTAAATTTAATGCAAGTTTGTTCATTGTCCATCATATATATAATCAATGAACCATAGATCCACCCAAAATATGTGCATTTCTTAACAAATTTGTTGTTTTTGGGTTTGGTCCAATAGTTTAGGCCCCTAACTAATGTTCTTCTTCAAATGGCCATAACTTATCATCCAAGCATATTTTACCAGAGTCTGATATACCATTGGAAAGGTCTCAAAGAAGACTATGTAACCATAACATCCATAGATTCATTATTACATCACAAATTTGAAAGAAAAAAAATAAAATCAAGAGACTTCATACCTCTTTGAATTATCTTGATGATGGCATTCAAGATATCTAACTATCATATTACTTCGTTTGATTCATGAATGACATTTTTGTTTCTTTCAACATCCCCTTTAACATTAATGGAGCTTGTTGTCATCAATGACAACACTATGTGCAGCAATATCCCCCTTTTTCATTGATGGAAACACCACCAAACATTGATGGTCATTAATGGCAATAGGTCAAGTTCTCCTTGCATTACTCCTTCCTTATTTCCTTCCTTCTATCAATGTTTGCATTCTCTTCTCTAGTATTCTTGCTCAATGTTTTTCAATATCTTCCAATGTATGCATCATCCAATGGTTGAATCAATGTTTACATTCTCTCTCCCTTTGACATCAATTCTTATATGACTTGTGTGTCATCCTGATACTAATATATGTGAATTATCCTCCTGATACCATGTTGTAAGTGCCTACCAATTCTTATCCAACTCTTCTTGTACTTTCCCATGGACTGTTGATAAGTGGTTTTCATTGATGTCAACCCAAGCAACATCGGGGGCTACCTTGATCTTGAATGTGCATTTTGACTTGACAAATTATCCTATTCTAAGTCAAGGATCTTCGACATGGATTCAACTATTCAAGATGTTTCTATTGATATATGGCACCCCACATAGTTCTTCATGGTTTGAGGGTTATTTGTGTTTGAACTTAGTAACCCTAGTTAGTGGGCTAAAACTCCATGGGGTTGTGGCATGGCACTCATCATTGGTTGTGGTCAATGAATAGTCAATAATTAATAATGTTTTATGCTTCTAAAAGCCCTCCAATGTTCACTTGTTGAGGACCCTCTCAACTCAAGACATTTCTATAAATAGTGACCCTCATATCCTCCTCTAGCAAACACTTATCAAAGAACTATCTGGTGAGAAGACCTCTGTAATTTTTTGGCCCTCTTGAGCTTCTAATGTAGGATTTTTGTAGGATTTTAAGGTTTCGTTGAAGTCTGGTTAGGGCACAAAATTATGATCAAGTTTGAAGGTGTGTTTTGAATTAAGTTTAGAGCCTTAGATTATAGGATTTCGCTGCTTCAAATAGGTCATCGTGGTATTTTCACTATAAATTTTTTTCTACGAAGCTTCAGAAGCTTAAATTAAAACCCATTTGAGCTAAAATCTTGATTTGCAATATTTTTAGAGATATGATTTGAGGAAGTTAGGGTTTTTGTAGGCTCCCGAATTCCATGTAAAACAGGTGACCTCGGGAAAATCGTCATAACTAACTCTCTGAGCATTGGATTCGAATTTCGTAAACAGTGACAGAAAGAGGACGGATTGTAGCTTGGTGGGTATCGTTTTCAGGGTTGAAGGTTGGAAGAAAAACACGTGGCACTTCGTACAAGTTTTCTTTACTGAACTAGTCTATAATCAGGTCATCGTGGGAGATTGGGCATAATGCTTTTTTGAAGAACACAATATCGATCATACCTATGGGGTTGGAAAGAGGACTCAGAGGGCCACCACAGGACAAAATTTCAGACCTTAGAGATATGAAATTACATAGATAAAACATATTCAATATCGAGCTCCTATAAGGCAAGAAAAAGTATGCATTCAAGGATCACTGTGGTAAGGACCACGCATCAACAGTCAAGGGTAAGTCTACTACAGCAAGGTATGTATGATTAGTGTTTGCACTTGAATTTTGAGTATCATCTCTGACATATGTTTTTGCAGGAAAACGTAAGTTTTTTGTATTTGTTTGGGTCTTTCTTGTAATGCATGTGCAGGAAGGATGACACTTTAGAACAATTCAGACACATATTAGAAGGACATGCAATGCCAAAGTACCATTAATTGAAGCAAGAAAAATGGTACCTCAGCAGCTGAAAGTGATCCAAGAAGAAATCTCGGGTCAAGTGCCAGGTCTTTTCAAAAAGCCAGTGTTGTAAAAGATTCAACATTGTAAATTTGTAAAAGAGTCATCATTTAAAGAGTCATTATTGTAAAAGAGTCAATTTTCCTAGAGTCGAAGAGGCATTGTTGGGAGGTATAGGAGTCAATGTTGGGATGATGTCATGGTTGGGTTGTAGGTCATAGTGTGATTGGGTGTTCGGTCAAGTGCAAGAAAATCATTGTAAATCATATTGTATCATCGATCATTGTCCCTAGTATGGGATTCCACACTCTTGACTCACTTCTAATCATTATAGGGTGGAGGGAGGTGCAAGGTAGATGCATGAATTCGCCAATAGGTTGGAGCATGTGAACACTTTAGGGTGGTAGGTTGGTCTAGGATATTGGGGCATCCATTCAGTTGACTACTAAGAAACTAGGTCATTGGGGTGTCCTTCCAGTGGGAGTTGGAGAAGAATGTTTTTCTAGAATTATAGGAAATTGTAACTTTCATTTTAGTTGGGGCTGAAGATTAAAGAATTTATTAGAAAAGTGTTCGGTGGTTTTTGACCCAAAGGGTGTTTTCCACCTAAAATTCTTGTGCCTATTGCGTTCTTTTTATTTACTATTGTTAATGGATAAACATTAATAGTAATTGAATATTAACTAATGCTATGAAAATATTTAAAAGTGCTAATTGCTAACTAATAATGATTCACCCCCCTAGTGTTTCCAACAATTCGTATCAGAGATTGGTTCCTTCAATAGGAGTCTAAAAACTAGAAGGAGATCATGGAATACACCAAGAATAGAGTTCCTTTATTCAATGGAAACAAATATGCACTTTGGAGTGGAAGAATGCAAGTTCATTTGCTGGCACAAGGATATGAAGTACTAGAGCTCACTGAAAAAGGCTTCAAATCAACCCCGGATGAACAAGGTAACAAAAATATGGTATATCATGCAAAGGCTAAATATCTTATTATCAGAGGGCTTATTATATCTGCCTATTTTAAGGTATTGAGTTGAAAAATTGCTAAAGAAGTATGGGGCAAGCTTGAAAATATATATGCAGGTGACTCATAGGTGAAAGAAGCAAAGATTCAAATTTTCAGGGCAAAATTTGAGCAACTCAGAATGAAAGAAGATGAAGATATTGTTGCATACTTTCAGCGTGTCGGTGAAACAACAAATACATTGGAAGGTTTGGGAGAACGTGTCGACACAAAAATTGTTGTCAGTAAGATCCTCAGAACCTTGCCAACTAGATTCAACCTAAAGGTATCTACCTTGGAAGATATATCGAATATGACCAATCTCATCATAGATGAATTGCATGGAATTATTATGGTATATGAAATAAATATTGAAGAAGAGGATGGCACATCTCACTTAGAAACAACATTTGCTGCATCCAAGAAGACTAGTAAGGACAACCAGACTTTGAAAGCAAAAACTTGTAATTGTAAGGATGAAGAAAAGGAAGAAGATGAAGAAGAATTTTCAGATAAAGAATTTCCCTACTTCATGCAGAAAATGAGAACAGGAATGGGAAAATGCAAAGGTAAAGTTCCATTGATATGTTTTAATTGTGGTGAGGTTGGGCATTTTGCAGCCAAGAGTCCTCACAAAAATGACGTTGTTATGAAGGGAAAGAAAGGTCCTAGGAAGTGCAACAAGAAAGGCAAGAAGAAATGGTTTAAGAAGTGTTTCTTCTCCAAAGAAGATAGCTCCTCATCTGATGAAGACAGTGATAACGAAGAAGAAATCAATGAAAGTGTATTGTTTATGGCCAAACACAATAAGCAAGAGGCATCTGATGAAGAAGGAGAAGAAGAGATGACTGAGGTTGAATTTCAAAGCAAAGTGATCAGGGTTATCAAAGAGCTCAAGGTCGAAAAGAAACACGTCAACAATCTTGAAGACAAATTAAAGACAGAAAGGGAATAGGTCCTAAATCTTAAAATCAAGGTTGAATAATACAAATGAATTGAAGAAACGCTCAGGAAAGAAATAAAGGATAGAAACAAGGAAAGAGAGGCATTAGAAGTTGAAATAGTCTCTCTACGAAAGGAAGTAAAAAGTGGAAAAACTCTTCAAAACTACACCAACAGCTCAAAGGCATTGGAAGAACTCATCAGCAATCAACGATGATGTAGTGACAAGAGTGGTCTTGGTTACAAAGAAAAATCCAAAAAGGAGTCAAGTCCTTCTATGACAACAAAAGAATATGGATATGCAAAATCTACCAAGAAGGTAGATCTCTCAGCTAAATCAAGAGATCAAGACTTGTAGGAAGAACCATGGAAAAAAATTCCTCAAAGAAGATTTCCTCCTAGGTATCAAACTATCTTTTATAATCATTGTTATTGATGTGGTAGGTTTGGACATAGAGTTGTAGAATGTCGCATGTATGTTTGGAATGAATATAGTTCCAGGAGATCTTTCGGAAATGGATATTCCAGAACTTAGCAGAATTTCAACAAATTTGATCATTTGAGTGATGATATCGAATGTTACAAATGTAACAATTTTGGACATCTAGCTAAAGATTGCAGACTTGGAAGCTCTTCAAAGGAATTCTTGCAAAATCAGAATGAACAAGTATGGAAAAAGAAGATTGAAAAATGTGTTATTGCTTTCAAGGCTCAAAGCAACATAAATGTTTGGTATGTTGATAGTGGTTTCTCAATGCATATGATTGGAGACAAAAATGAGTTCATATCCTTGTAGGAAAAGAAGGATGGAACATAGTCTTTTGGAAATGAAGGGTTTTCAAATGTAATAAGAGCAGGTACGATCACACT
>APFE030878584.1:63527-111197 GCA_000404065.3 Pinus taeda
CTACTCTACTTTTGCGAAAATGAAATTGCAGAATGGAAATGAAATAAACTACTTAGCAGAAGGTTGTAGGAGAAAATAGAAGAAAAGCAACAATCACCAATACTCTGATGCTTCACGGCAACGGCGCCAAAAAGATGGTGGGCTCCAATATTGCAGCAATAATGCTACAACTCCTGGGACTCCCTTCTTACTTTTATCAACCCGGTAGTTCGTAACAAACTTGGAAGTGACGATGTTGTATGCACAAGTACTAGCTCTTGTCACAACTGTCACTTGGTCAGCTGGCACAAGTCCGCTAGGAGCTTAAGCGAACTTCTATGAGCTCTTAGAAGAAGCTTTTTAATTGATGGATGAAAGCTAACTCGAAGAAAGATAATCTATTTGCGAGAAAGAGATTGGAAAACTGAAGGAAAGTGCAAACCCTAGCAAACCCTAATTCCACCAGACTAGTCCTACTGATGCAAAGATGAGAATGCAAACTACTAAAAGAGATGGCATTACTTCTATGAAGGTGAAATACATGTGTCTAGACTACCTCTGTCCTAAGAAAACATCTTTTTGTATTTTTGATTCAGTTGTCGGTTTCATCATGCATGTGCTTTCACTGTTCTTTACTGTGCAGGGGTGGATCAAGGAGGAGAAATGCTTGGAAAAGGTTTGGAAGGTTCAGAGAGGGTCTAAGGAGTCCCTAACACTCTTCCAAAGAGTTTCACAGATTTTGGCTGTCGAGAAACCTCATTTGTGAGCTTCTATAGGAAGTCTGCAGGGGTTTTACAGGATGTTCAGGAATTTCTACAGGATGTTCATAAATTTCTACATGATGTTTAAAAATTGGATTTTAGAGGATGGGTGAGTGAGGGAAGATGCATGAATGGATATGGTGGTAGGATAGGGGCCTGGAGTGACCCACGGACTGGTGGATGGAGTGGTGAGAAGGTGTAGAAGGCTGACTTGGCTTAAAGAAGGCTGAAACAATGATTGCGCAAGAAGGTAGGGTTACGTGGGCAAAAGGATAGATGAGAGATGAGGAACCTAGCTAGGAGATGGAACAGATGGCTCTGGTGAAGCTTAGGTGGATGAAAGAGTTGTAGGGATGCCCTGCACGGTGTACATTCAACTGGATCCACAAAGTCTTGCAAATACTCAAAGTTCTAGCTAATCTAATCTAACTGACAATAAAATAAATGAATAGCAGCTTTATTTGGAAAGAAAACCATGTACATCAACTATGCAATGAGACATTTCAGAGATCTGAACCCATAACTCACTTCTGCAAATAAAAACAGTACACTAAGGATTGCATTGTAAAGCAAACTAGTGCTTTTCTTGGAACAGCATGGTTACTTCAATTCCAGCCCCTGATCCAATAAGGATGAGGTGAAACCGAAAGTGTTGTTGACCCTTTTCTTGGAGCTTTTTTCCCTGTTATTATCCTACCAATCTATTTTAAACATCTGAAGCAATTCTATTCATAAACAGTGACCTATCTAATCAACACAACTAAATCTGCCTAACAGAAATACGTTTCAAATGCATAAAAGGAAAACAACGCTGCATAAAGGAAAGATAACAGTAAAAAAAGGAAGCCCTAGGCTCTCAGGTTGGGCCCAACCCTGAGAGCTATGGCTCCTATAGAAACCTCAGAGTTGATATAAAATCGGACTGCTTCTCATTATCAAAAAATAGTCATAAGTCAAGAGTTATGCCAAAATGGCTACAAGAGAACAACTAAAGCTAACAACACTGTAGTGAAAAATATGCAATGGTTTCAAAAGTCCCTTACGAAGGCTGACGCCTTAACATTTATACACCACGAGGGCCCTAGCTGGCCTCCTAAATCTATGGGAGTTGGCTGTCCAAATTGTGAGTAGATAGTCCCTTCCAAAATTTGCTTGGCTGCCTTCTACATCCGGTTTTGGTGGCCTTTGGAGCTCGGAGTTGGGGGTAAAAATCCCGAGGAAGGGATATTTAATATCATAGACAACCCCCCTATGAATCCTCACCTCAATCTTGGTTGTCTTTTAGCCCATGATTGCTCGGTTTTGCTCCAACATGTGTCAAAAAACCTGAAATAAGCACGTGTTAGCCACCTAGGAAGAGTGACTACCCTTATTCGTACAAATGACATAAACATACTGAAAAATAATGCATAAGCTATGAAAAATGAAGGATTGAACAAGGGCTGAACAAGGATAATTAGGCCAAAGGAGCCCAACAAGTTACCAAATTTGGGGCTCATCAATGAGCTTATTCCCATCTTCTGCGATAACACTAGTGTTATCAGTATCTCCAAGAATCCTTTGATGCATTCCAAAACAAAGCACATTCCGATCAAATATCATTTCGTTAGAGAGTAGGTTGCCAAAAAGAATATCGACCTTGAATATGTTGGCACAAAGGAACAAATTGTTGACATCTTTACCAAACCATTACCTCATGAAGCATTTGAGTATCTTCACCAAAAGCTTGGAATTCTCCCAAGTTCTCATTAGACTTTTTCTCTTATCTAACTAAGTAGAAAGGGGGAGTGGAGGTGTGTACAGGTCCACAGGCTGATAGTTTATTAGGGGGAGTTACCCTTTTCCATTGATGACAAAGGGGAAGAGAAGGCAGTAGGAAGAGGTGTCATGATCACATTGGGAGTACTTGTGTTGCCATCCATGCAAAAGGGGGAGATTTTTGATCAGTGGTTGTCATTGATGTCAACCTAAGTAGCACCAGGGGCTACCCCAATCTTGCATGGGAATTTTTACTTGAAAACTCATCCTATTCTAAGTCAAAGATCTTCTAGATGGATTCTACTCGTCAATATGTTTCTGTTGATATATGACACGCCATGTAGTTCTTCACGGTTCGAGAGTTATTCATGTTTGAAGTTAGTAACCCTAGTAAGTGGGCTAAAACCCCATGGGGTTGTAGAATGGCACTCATCCTTGGTTGTGGTCATTGAATAATCCATAATTATAATGTTTTTTTATTCTAAAATCCCTCCAATGTTCACTTGTTGAGGACCCTCTCAACTCAAGACATTTCTATAAATAGTGACCCTCATATCCTCCTCTAGCAAGCAGTTTTAAACTAACTATCTGGTGAGAAGACCTCTGTAATTTTTCGGCCCTCATGAGCTTCTAACACAGGATCTGTTGTAGGGAGTTTAAGGTTTCATTGAAGTTTGGTTAGGGCACAAAATTATGATCAATTTTGAAGGTCTGTTCTGAAGCAAGTTTAGAGCCTTGGATTCTAGGATTTCGCTGCTTCAAACAAGTCATCGTGGTATTTTCACTATAACTTTTTTCTACGAAGCTTCAGAAGCTAAAATTAAAACCCATTTGAGAAGAAATCTTGATGAACCTCGTGACCAAAGTTCAGATATTGGTTCGCTATATTTTCTGAGATATGATCTAAGGAAGTTAGGGTTTTTGCAGGCTCTTGAATTCCATGTCAAACATGTGACCTCGGGAAAATCGTCATAACTTTCTCCCTGAGAATTGGATTCAAATTTCATAAAGAATGACAAAAAGAGAACAGATTGTATTTTGTTGGATATCACTTTCAAGGCTGAAGGTTGAAACAATGACACATGGCACTTCGTACAATTTTGTTCTACTGAGGCAGTCTATAATCAGGTCATCATGGGAGATTGGGCATAACTCTTTCTTGAAGAATCCAGTCTTGATTAGACCTATGGAGTTGGAAAGAGGACTCATAGGGCTACCAAAGGACAAAATTTCAGACCTTGGAGATCCGAAATTACATAGATACAACATATTCAATAAATAATTCCTAGAAGGAAAGAAAAAGTATGCATTCAAGGATCATTGTAGTAAGGACCACACATCAACAATCAAGGGTATGTCTGCTACAGCAAGGTATGTATGACTATTGTTTTCATTTCAATTTTGAGTATCATATCTAACATAAGTTTTTGCAAGACAACGTAAGTATATTGTTTTGTATTTGTTTGGGTGTTGCTTATCAATGCATGTGCAGGCAGGATGACACTTTAGAACAACTCAGACACATACTAGAAGGACATGCAATGTCAAAGTACTATTACTTGAAACAAGCACAATAGTATCTCAGTAGCTGCAAGTGATCCAAGAAGCAATGTTGAGTAAAGTGTTAGGTCTTGTCAAAAATCCAGTGTTGTAAAAGAGTCATCATTGTAAATTTGTAAAAGAGTCATCATTGAAAGAGTCATTATTGTAAAAGAGTCAATCTGCCTAGAGTCGAAGAGGCATTGTTGGGAGGTATAGGAGTCACCTTTGGGATGATGTCATGGTTGGGTTGCAAGTCATAGTGTGATTGGGTGTTCGATCAAGTACAAGAAAATCATTGTAAATCATATTGTATTGTGGATCATTGTCCCTGGTACGGGAGTCCACACTCTTGTCTCACTTCTGATCATTATAGGGTGGCAGGGAGGTGCTAGGAAGGTGCATGAAGTAGCCTATAGGTTGGAACCTATGAATACCTCAGGGTGGTAGGTTGGTTTAGGATGTTGCGGTATCCATTCAGTTTACTATTGAAGAAACCAGGGCATTGGGGCGTCCTTCCAGTGGGAGCTGGAGAAGAATGCTTTTCTAGAATTCTAGGAAGTTGTAACTTTCATTTCAGTTGGGGCTGAAGATTAGAATTTATTAGAAAATCGTTCAATGATTTTTGACTCGAAGGGGGTTTTCCACCTAAAATTATTGTGCCTCTTGTGTTCTTTTGTTTATTATTGTTATTGGATCAACATTAATAATAATTGAAGATGAACTAATGCTTTGAAAAGATTTAAAAGTGTTAACTGCTAAGGAATATTGATTCATTCCCCTCTCAATATTTCCAACATAGACTTGATAGAGTCTCCTACTAATACCATGCTTCCTTCATCTGAAAGTGCATATCTATTCTCTCCAACTATTTCGGGTCTTTCCAGTGGACCTAATATAGTCTCCCCCTAAGACCATGTTGTTGATGCTTCTCCAATTGTTCCTAGACTTTCATGTGGATGTGATAGAGTCTCCCTTAATACCATCCTTCCTTCATGAGTAAGTACCCATCATGTATGCATTCTTTAATCACCCCTAAATTATCATGTGGACCTAATGGATTCTCCCCTGAAACCATCCTTCCTATGGACCTAATCAATAAAATCTCCCATCCTCAATACACTTCCATCTGCTAATATACATCTTCATCTATTCTTACACTACTTCACATTTGAGTTATCATCATCAAGTCATACTTTTTAATGCAAATGGAGTCTCTCCATTTTATTGTTCGTGTGTTTGTCTCATACCAATAAATTCTTCATGCAATTGATCATTCTTTATACATAATCTTGCTTCTTCAAGTTTTGATTCAACAAGTTATGGTCTTGAAGAAGATTTCACCAAGGGATTATATCTAAGGGGTTAGATATAACCTTGGTTATGTTTGTCTCCTTCTCCATCATGTAGAGTTGATTCATGGATTAAAAGGGATTTCCTCTTGCTTATGCCACCTCAATTTGATTATGAAATCACGTGTGTGTGTCCTTCATTGTGACATATGTAACATAAAACATTAGGCTTCAACATTGATGGAAATGACCCATATGATTTGTTTTTAATTTAATCCATATTTCTAAGCCTGAGAATTTAATCATATCCTCTATACCGAATCATATCATGAGTTTTGTAATATTGTGCTTTGTGGCCAAATTTTGTGCATGAAAAACAATAACTAAACAATTTATTTTCATACATGGAGGTATAGTGATATCTTGATCTTTTGAAGTTGTTCCTTGGAAGAGTCTCACCCTTCTGTTGATTTGTAACTCCCGCTTCATTATTTATTGTAAATCATTTGTGAATATTTTATGTCATGGGGGGTTTCATTCTTTCATTTTGGTTCCTTCCCTTTTGTGAATTAGATGTACCCTATTGATTATTGGCATCATTCTGAGAATCATTAGAGATTTTGAAATGAACATGCTTGGGATGATTCATTACTTGCTTACGATATTCAAATGACTTCTTTAAAGATGTGATGAACATATGATAGAGCTTCTTGGGTTGATCTTCATTTGATGTGCTTGGAAAAGCTTTATTCTTGTATGTCTTGCATCTTTCTTGATAACCAAGACCTGTTTTGATATGGTCCAAAGATTCAACCCGTTTTTGAAGCTTTAGATTGTGTTTCAGTTGTTCCAATTATTCTTTCAAAAGCACAACTTCCTCTTCTAGCCTTTCACAAAGTTTTTCTTTCTCATTCAACTATTCTAACAAAAACTCCTTGACCCTTTTAGCTTCCGCTTGT
The DNA here is from genome assembly GCA_000404065.3 of Pinus taeda. Lineage (NCBI taxonomy): Eukaryota > Viridiplantae > Streptophyta > Pinopsida > Pinales > Pinaceae > Pinus > Pinus taeda. The sequence continues at coordinate 69,816 of APFE030878584.1, forward strand.
TCAACTTTGAGAGAAAGAATGGCCTCTTCATTTAGATTTATGTCTTGAAGTTGTTACATTAGTTGACCTTCCTTATTTCTAAGGGTTTTTATTTCCTTTAACACACTTTTAAGTTTTCCTTCATAATACGTTTTTGCTTCAAGTTCTTCTGTTTCAGCGAAAAAATTATTTTACCTCTTTTTTCATTGGTCACACTTTCATTGCCTTCATATTCACTTTCTTATTTTGAGAGAAAGTTATTTTTCTTGTTAACTTGCTTCTTCTTTTGATTCTTATCCTTGAATCTTAGTTCATCATCACTATCATTCATTATTGCATAAGGAGATTTAGAAGCATAATGTCCTATTCTTCCACATTCAAAACACTTGAAAGGGAGCTTACATTTGAATTTTCAGGCTCCTTTTTTTCAACATCCAGACAAACCCAAATTCTTTTTCGTCATAATTGCAGTATGATTAATTTGCATGTTTCTTCCCTTCTTTGGCTTCTTGGAATGTCGCTTCCTTAATTCCTGATTTTTCCTTCTTTATCCTTAGCTCATAAGATGACTGTTCCATGAAGTACATCCATAGTCATTTTATCCATGTTTATCAATTCTTCAAGGGTTGATACTTCGGGATCGAATATTGATAGAATAGATCTCAATATTTTTTTAACATCAACACTATCCTTGACTTCTTCACTGAGACCTACAATAGAGTTGACAATATTATGTACTCAAAGAAAATACAAAGAAATATCATCACCTTCTTCCATCTTCAAACTTTTGAATTGGTCGTTGAAAGATTGTAGCTTCGCTTCTTTTACCTTTGTTTCCCCTTCATAAAAAAATTTAAGCTTGTTCCATATTTCATGAGCTAACTTACATAACATTACTTTGAAAAATTATGAGTGTATGAAGTCACTCAACAAAGCAATATTAGCTTGTGCATTTGATGTATAAAGTATCTTACCAAGTCTATCTTTTGGAGGAGTATTAGGAACTTTATGCTTAGTTTCTACAATTTCCCAAACGTCAGCTCCCAAGGCAATAAGATAGGTCTCCATTATTATCTTCCAAAAATCATTGTTAGATCCATCAAACAACAAAGGCTTATATGTTGCTCTGATCATTCCCATCTTTCCTTAAAATCAACATTCCAATAGTTAATTGTTCCTAAAGGCACCTACTCTAATACCAGTTGTTAGACTAAAGATCACACTGAGAGGGGAGGGTGATTTAGTGTGGTGGAAAACTTAACATTTCAAAAAAAATCATCAATAATGAGACATGTAGCAATGTATCATAACCATTTGCGGTATAACAATAAATGAAATAGTGTATCAAGAATCCTAAATCACATCAACATAATAGGATGCAAGATTTTATGTGGAAACCCTTATGGGAGAAAACCAAAAATTCTTCTTCTTCTTCTTCTTCTTCAATTCATTATGTCAATTTGCAAGCATTGACATGTTGGAGGCACCCACCCCAAATATATGTAAGCAACTAGTTGAGGCACCAACCTCGAAAATGTACAAGAAACTGATTAGAGAACCCACATCCTTCAATTTGTTGTAGGCTTCAAACTGATTAGAGCACCTACTCCTTCTTCAACTTCGTGTGGACCACTTTTTATCATATTTCAAATTGGATCCACCTTTTCTTTAATCAATTTCAATATTAAAACTAATCATATTGTTATTGTTATAATGTTTTCATATCCTATCCATAACCTATTACCATATGTTCATCAACCTAGTCACATAAAACCCTTCTTAGAACTTGTTCTAGCCATATACTGAATATTCACTATAATCTGCTAATGAAACCCCAAAACACATAACACTAATTCTGAACATAAAAAATAAATCATTATTTCATGCCTCTAGGATTATTCACAACTAAACCCTGATCATGATACTTGTTTCGTAATCCAATTTGGCCTTAAAATGAGCCCATAACCCTCCAAAACCATATACAACCATATAAAATTATGCAAAAAATAATCATTTAACAGAATGGGGTAATTCAAGAACATTTTATAAAAGGGAAGTTTACAAGCTCTATAAAATGTCTAATTGTTTGAAAAAATAGTCAAATCAAGCACACCAATAATCAATATATATTTAAATAAACTGACCAAGTCTTGACAGAACTCGAACCCCCGACCTTCACGAAACAAACCAAGTCATGTGACCAACTGAACTATGTGGTGAGTTGTTACCTACTAGGATTAAGAATATATGTATACATGTCATCCATGTTAATTTATGGTATGTTCTATGCTTAGAGCAATTTACTTCTCTTCCTTATTATTATTCATAGATTAGCAATCACATGTGCATAAGTAAAGTGCAGATAGAACATTAAACGATCAACAAAAAACAAGCCAAGACAAGAGACACAAGATGTGGCGGCTAGCTAGGGACAAACCCCACAATGTGGGGAAACCCTTTGATCAAATCTTCTTTTATCTTTAATAATTCAGTAGAGAGAAATAGTGTAATAAATATGATCATATCAGTAGTAGCAAACCCTAGATCAACAACATCAGCATTAGCGGCTTCGTCATCAAAACTAGGGCAGTGGATATATCGCAAATCGACTGTCGGATCGGCTTAATTCCACCACCAAAAAATGTGGCCTTTAGAGGAGGTGTAGATGGACCTACAACATAGTTCAGAGGAGGAGATCTAATGGTCAACGCTAGTCAAAATTTGGATCTGCAGTTGCAGCTTCAGGTTTAGCAGCTTCCTTCCACACATGTGAGAGAAGAGTCACCTACTGCGCAAGAGAGAAGAGACTCTTTTCTGCACTAGAAAGAGAGAGATATGTGATGAGTTGAGTGAGTCCAAATGAGGAAAATTCCTCCTGTATTTATACACATCTGATGATAATTGAATAGGTGCGACTGTTGGGCTTCTGAACCTACATGAGTTGTTGGTAGGCTTGATAATGATTCCATAATCATAATAAATTCATATCTCCATAAATACTTATCGGAATCGGATGATATTTAGATCAATCCTACACCTCTCGATGAGAGGAGTCTAATAAAAATATTATCAGCCATGAGTAAGATGACCTACATGGAGTTTGGCCCTAGTTTCCAATTTTAACACTCCCTCTCAACTAGAGAGAACTCCATCTGCAATCTATCTGTCGATTGCTACTATTCATGCATCAAATGCACTTCCCTGTACAGCTTCACCCTTGCCCTGCTCTGCTCTATTCTTCCTGTTTTGCTTTGTCTTGTTCTACCCTGTACTGATCTATACTATTCTACTCTATTCTGCTCTGCTCTACTTTATTTTGTTCTTCTCTGCTTTTGTTCAAATTATGAGGAAGAAGAAATGATCGAGGATGCATCATACTGACTCAAAGTTAGTCTCAGAGTATGTACCACTAGTCCCAGACCAGTCTCAACCAACCCAAAGTTAGCGTCATAGTGAGTACAACTCTTACCACTGGTCCTAGACCAGTATCATCCTCCACTGTCTCAAAGTCAGTCTCAGAGTGCATACCACTAGTCCCAAACCAGTCTCAACTGACCTGAAGTCAGCGTCATAGTATGTACCACTCCTACCACTGGTCCCAGACTAGTATCGCAGTCTTAGAGAGTGTACCACTAGTCCCAGATTAGTCTAAACTAACCTGAAGTCAGCGTCATAGTATGTACCACTCTCACTGGTCCAAGATCAGTCCTGCACTGAATCGATGTCAGTCTCAGAGTATGTACCACTGGTCCCAGACTAGTCTCAACCGACCCGAAGTTAGTGTCATAGTGGGTACAAATCCTACCACTGGTCCTAGACCATTATCATTGATCCCAGATCAATGAAAGTCATCTTAGCGTAGGGAGTATAGTAGATACATCAATGCGTCCATCAGTACTACTATGGTCCCTAACTTCATTTCCCTGCTCATTGATCAGATGAGAGGTACTTCCCATGGGTCCCTGACTGCATGGGTAGGATGCATTGACAGGAGAACTTAATCAATCTTGTCCTCACAAGAGAACTAATCATCCTGCTACACAATCACCATGGAGAACACATCATCTAGACCTTACAGGAGAACTAATCATCTTGCTACACAAACGCCATGGAGAACACATCATCTAGGCCTCACAGGAGAACTAATCATCCTGCTACATAATCGTCATGGAGAACACATCATCTAGACCTCATAGGAGAACCAATCATCCTGCTACATAGTCATCATGGAGAACACATCATCCAAACCTCACAGGAGAGCCAATCATCTTGCTACATAGTCGCCACGAGGTGAAAATGTACACCACTAGGGGATAGTGAATCACCCTGTGGTCATATGTCACTCCAAGAAGTACCCCGCACCCCTCGGAGCTCCCAGAGCTCAATGCATCATACAGGACCCTCATTAGAGGGTCTTTGAACAACACCAAACTGTTCTCAGAAAGTCAGGAATTTGACTTTCCTTAGGGGCTTTGTCAGAATGTCAGTGATCTGTTCATCTGTGCCAATATGATGGAGCCTTATAGCTCCACGCTGCACCATATCTCAAATATAGTGGTACCTGATATCGATATGCTTGGAGAGATCATGAAATATGAGATTCTCTGACAAATGAATCCCACTCTAGTTGTCACATAGGATCACGATGGTATCCAGTGTAAATCCAAATAGCTCACTGAAGAGCTTCTGCAACCAGATTGCCTCATAGGAGGCCATGCCAGCAGTAATGGACACCAGGTTCTTTTTGAGGTCAGGTACATATAATACATCCTGTAAGTGGATCATGTTACCTTGATTCAATTTAAGAGAGACATTGCCTACACCTTTCATAGAATATTTCATGTTATCTCCAAGGACGATTTCTGGGTTAGTTTCTTTCTCTATCAGATTATGGAGAACTTCTTTGTAACTAGTGAAGTGCCTTGAGGCATCACTATCAATGAGTCAAATTCCCATTGAGTCTGAAGGAGCAGAGGTAGATAGAGAAGTTGGTAGATAATATTCATCTTGCTTATTGTCAACAATGTTGGATTCATACCTGGAATTTCTAGCCTTCTTGAATGGCTGTCCTCTTCCTTAATTACCAGCACTCCTTTTACCTTTGTTATTGAATTTTCCATTCCTTTGATTTCCATGAGATGGATTTTGATCATCATCCCAGTGTGATTCCTTTCTATTAGGGCACTCCCTTGCATAATGACTTGGTTTATCGTAAATGTAACATCATCCTTTTCTTCCACCCTTAGGTCCAGCCTTTCCTTTTGATTTAGTCCCGGAATTTTTATTTTTCTTAGCATGAGAAGAAAAAGTAGTAGGAGGACCTTTAGGCATGGGCATTTCTTGCTCTTCAACCCTTGTTTCTTCTTGAATGCATCTAGCCATTAATTCCTCGAAACCAGGAATTACATTATTGTTCAAAAGAGTAGTCTTGAACACATACCATTCGGATGGTAATCCTCCAAGAGTCGTGAGTGCCATTTCCCTATCAGTAATAGTCTCCCTAATATATAGGATATCATTCCTGATCTCGGTGATTCTTAATAAGTATGCTTGCATACTCTTATCTTTCCCTTCTTAATTTCCTTCAGCTTATTTCTAAGAAACAAAACTTGATTTGCATCATTAACTTTAAATAAACTCACCAGTCTAATGTAGATTTCCTTAGAGGTGTTCAGGTCAGAGATGTAGGCCACCGAGCACTTGTCGATAGAGTCTCAGATGAGCTTCTTTGTTTTGACTTCACCGGTTTTCCATTTGTTCTTGGCAACAGTGGTTGTATTTGATGGAGGCTCAACAATATTGCCTCTCACATGATCCAATACTCCTTGATCTTCTAAGGTTAGATCGATAGACATATTCCATCCGTGATATTCAGATTTCTCACGGAGTTTGTATTCAGCAGGAAAGAGTGATAAGGACCCCATAATTCTTTTCAGATAGCCTTTCCAATATTATCTTCGGTGATTGCTCTTGCTCTTGCTCAGGCTTTGTCTTCACCTGAGCTCTCATACCATGTTAATTTATGGTATGTTCTATGCTTAGAGAAATTTACTTCTCTTTCTTATTATTATTCACAGATTAGCAATCACATGTGCATAAGTAAAGTGCAGATAGAACATTAAATGATCAACAGAAAACAAGCCAAGATAAGAGACACAAGATGTGGCAGCTAGCCAGGGACAAACCCCACAATGTGGGGAAACCCTTTGATCAAATCCTTTTTTATCTTCAATAATTCAGTAGAGAGAAATAGTACAATAAATATGATTCATATTAGCAGTAGCAAACCCTAGATCAGCAGCATCAGCATTAGCGGCTTCATCATCAAAACTAAGGCAGTTGATATCTCGCAAACCGACTTCGGATTGGCTTGATTCCACCACCAACAAATGTGGCCTTCAGAGGAGGTCCAGATCGACCTACAACGTAGTTCAGAGGAGGAGATATGATGATCAACGCTGGTCAAACTTTGGATTTGTAGTTGCAGCTTCAGGTTTAGCAGCTTCCTTCCACACGTGTGAGAGAAGAGTCACCTACTGCACAGGAGAGAAGAAACTCTTTTCTGTACTGGAGAGAGAGAGAGAGATGTGATGAGTTGAGTGAGTCCAAATGAGGAAAAGTCATCCTATATTTATACACATCTAATGATAATTGAATATGTGTGACTGTTGGGCTTCTGAGCCTACATGAGTTGTTGGAAGGCTTAATAATAATTCCATAATCAAAACAAATTCATATCTCCATAAATACTTATCAGAATCAGATGATCTTTAGATCAATCCCACACCTCTCAACAAGAGGAGTCTAATAAAAATATTATCAGCCATGAATAAGATGACCCACATGGAGTTTGGCCCTAGTTTCCAATTTTAACAATCTAGAGCCATAACACACTTAGGCATCATCTTATCATGGCTTTCCTAACTTCAAACCAATGACCATCCATTTTATACATTTTATACAAAAACACAATCGTGTGACAACTCATCCCTTCCATCAATCAAACCGAATCAACTTCGCAAATATATCACCACCACAATGCTTCATAATCCACCTTGTGATCAAAGGTGTACATGTTTTGAATTGAATGTGTCTCAGATTGAACCGAGGTCATATGTATTTATATTAGGGCTTGGTCCCAAAATCATGTGAGTAGACCAATGATTTCTCTTGAAGATAAGGGATTTTACCATACGGGGCTGACATGTGATGGTTCAATATAAACATCATTCTTAACTTTATTTTTTGGTCCTTTGGGTCAACACCATATGACCATGCTCGACATGACCTTGTCCTTTATCTTTATGCCTTGGTCCTTCGGACCATGACCATACGATCATGCTTGACGTGACCTTGTCCTTAATGTTTGTGCCTTGGTCCATTAGGCCTTTGCCCTTAGGTGATCATACGACCATGTCTCTAGGGGCCAATGGTTGACTACATGTTGACATCAACATGACATCATCATGCCACGTGGTAGCTTGTGAGGGGTGCCATGTGTCACCCATTTCTGACCATTTAACCAACCGAAAACCACCATTTGTCCTTATCACATGGTAGTCCTTCGAAGTGACATGTCATCTAACTGATGTCATAATGATGATGTGTTAATCCTTGTTAGTGCCACATCAGATTAAGATGCAACACCCAATTCATTTATTTCTCATCCAAAGATAAATAAAGAGGCACTGTACCTTAATGTAGATGCTATCACAATTATTTTGGTTAGTGATAATGTTGATCTAGATATTGAGGGACTTCAATTGACTATAGAGGAGTTGTTTGGTTATTTAGAGCTACTTCAAAAGAGTCCTCTTGTTCCTTTGAGCAAGACCAAACAATTGATTGATTTGGTTAAAAAAAGTTTGAATGATGTCAATAATCTTCACATTATGGATTATGACTTCACCCTTAGGTTGGGTGCTCTTGAGTCATCTTTGAAGAGGAAAAAGGGTTTCCATAACCCTCAAATGAAAAACAAAAGAAGCAAATAAAGAAATGGCTCTGAAATTGATTTGAATGTCCTTGCATCAGAATATAAATGATTTCAATTTCAAAACCTCAATAAGCAAAGTTGTACTCACTCCAAGAATGCATCTGTTACCGTCTCAGGTGAGATTCATAGAAAAATGAGATCAATACTCTAAGATTAGCATATATAGGAATCACTATTTTTAACAAAGTACTATGCGGATGTTTTTAGAGGTGCAACAATCCACTACAATGGCTTCAATCCATTAAAGTAAATGGATGCAATGTCATTCTACTTTTCCTACCATTCTAGGTACCTTCCTTGGAACTCTCAATTGCCGTAATCTATGTTTTCATGTGTTTATTATTTTATACGCTAATATGGGTTCTAACGTAAATTACATTGCTATATTACATATATAGGGACTTATTTTGGAGTCATGATTGATATAATGATGGGAGAAGCATCATCTTCTACCATACAAGACCCTCAACAAAATCAATTTTAGCTCTATTCTAGCCCAATTTTGTAATGACATGCCTTCTCATCATTGGTAATCTATTGCATTGAAGGAAAATAATCCTATAGAGCACACAAATTTGTAGCTTCATAATTTATATGTATGAGAAGAATCTCTATTTGAAAGCACATGGATTCACAAGATGGAATCATTATCTATCCGAGATGGGGATATCATGGCATTGTTTATATGTGCACAATATGTAGTCACATTTTTAGAAGATGGCATGTGGTATGTCGTATATACAGATGTAATTAAATTTTTGAATAAATAGAAAAAGCATATACATTTCAAATGGAGAATCAGTGTATACTAACCTATGCAAGTTCTATTACTAAGTGAAAAAAATGACAATTCCATTACCAAATCCAAATGGATTTGGTATAAATTATTTACACTAGAATTAATGTTATGCACACACTAATGATCATGTATTCACCTTAAAAATCCTAAAATACATAAACAAATATAAAATTAAAATAAAACTAATATTTTCTCATATGAAAACAATCTTTAGAAAGCTTCATTTCAAAAAATTATTTTCTTTCGGCAATTGAAAATGACCAAAAATGTATTAAATTTTTATGTTCATAGAAATACATGTATTATCCCCTATTATGCTTAGTGTGACGAGATTTGAATCTAAGAAATGATACAAGATAGTAATATTATTTATGTAACTATTGGGCTTGACATATCACATATGGTCCATATGAATAATGCCAATTGAAGCCTTCAATGTACACTCATATAGAGACGTCATAAGGTGGATGAGAGATGAGCCATGTCATGGGATGGATATTCCCATGGCTAAGAGATAGGATATATGCATAGATCAAAATTTTGGAGTTTGACTATTCCCTTCAAACATTCATCTAAATCTCCCTAGTTTACCTGTTCTTTCTAATCTCCTCCCACTGCATGGTTACCTTATGGTTCATCACATCAAGTTCTATAATGTCTTTCATAGTAACCTTATATTTCTTCCCATCAGGTTTTGCAAACTACACTCTTGTCAAAGAGTAGCTAGAACTCTCTTGAAGATCAACATCATAATTGTGTGCAAATATGATAATAATTTTGTAATATGTTGTTTTTTTTTATCAAATACGATAATGAAAAACTATAACGACACTACATTATTTCACCACAATAATTCACAAACATGACGCTTTTAATGCAAAATAAATTATATCAATGTACAAACATTTCACTACGACATTATCATGACAGAAGAAAAAATTATTAATTTTTTGTTGTTGTTGTTTTTAACATCATATTTACAATGTAAAATCACATTGCAAAATCCCGAGCCACACCAAAAGAAACACATGATCTAAGAAAAATAAACTATTATAATTCAAATTAGAAACACTACATCTACGTATTATAATAGTGTCTAAAATATAGTGCACAACGATGTAACACTTATAAAATTATTAAAACAATGATAAATCACCAAAAAATTAATATTTAAATATGATACTTTATGAATTAATTGAATAAAATAAATCTAATTTATAATTTATAGAATTACAATGCCTCCAGAGATACACAAACCCCTAAAAGAGATATTGCATTATAAATCCCCATTGTGAATATGTTATAACACTCAAAAAGCTATAGATCCAAATTACATAGAGTTGAAGGAACAAAAATTAGATAGTGAAATGGCAGATGAACTCAAAAAAAGATACAGAGACAAAATTTGGTATTGTGGTTACATTTTAAGAAATACTAAAAATGATAAATGCTTGAAGACTTGGGTACCATATAATTAAAAATATAGATGAAATAGTTTGCACGTGCTCCCTTAATAAATTCACCTGCATAGACCAAGATGAAAGTGTCATCAACCCGTGTAAAGCTTGAGACATGTGTTAAGTCACATATGCAACAAATCTTAATTAATAGTTGTTAGATGATTTTATTCCTTACGTATGTAAAGCTATCACTCGGATGTGTTTGTATAATACTCATAGCTTACTTTGACTGCCATGAAACTGCATTGCTTGATTACACTAAAATACACACAACACCATTCCTAGAAAGTGATGACAAACATAGTATGATTCAAGTGGTATAACTATGTTCAACTTATAAGGTAACATGCTAGTATATAATCACATGACTAGGAAAATGCCATATCAATACTAGTGCAATGAATAGAAGCTTTAATTTGATTAGGAAATTGAGGTGATTTAATCACTCCATTTGTTCAAGCTTGGAACTGTCTTTGACCTTATTAGCTAACAACTTAAGTAAAGGTAAACATAGGTACTTTAAGTTTATGGAAATATACTACTATAAATTAGTAACAAGTGCACTTATGATCTTATCTATCCATTCTATTACCATAGCTTTGAAACCAATGTTGCTTACTAACTACTTTTTATCAATGGGAATCATTATGCTTATAGATTTAATGCAAGGATCCATCTGAATGAGTAGACAAAACTCCCTAATCAGTTATGCATGTTCTATCTATCTTGTATTACAGGATTACATGTATTACATAGCTTATTAAGGGTATTGTTTAATATGCCAGGAAAAAACATAGTTTCAGCAAATGGTGGCGCTGATGATGGAGCTTGTCGGAGAAGAGGGGTCTGACCACCAAGAAAATGATGCGAACGTCGAGATGGTCAGAAGGTCGCCTCGTTAGACTACTACTTTAAGGAGCAACAACTTTACTATCAATTTCTTGTACATGAAATTAATACAGATGCATATATCATGATATCACTGGAATCACTAAACTTCAACCATAAATTAACATATCTGCATTGTTGATCTTGAATATGTTGGTCAAAGTTGTCATTGATGTCAATATGGCATTGTTGAGATGGCAAATATTCTTGTGATACATGACCCTAACCTCATTATGGAAACCCTAAGAGGGTTCCCTAAGCATGAAGATTGAATCATAATGACATATCCCTAGCTACGTTTATATCCCTATCTACATGATGACAAGCCCTAGATTGATCTAATAATAAATGAATCCCTAGATGCCCATGATGCTGTAGAAGATGCCTTAGCCCTAACATATTAATGCAAGTTCTAATACTTATGATGCCCTATAACCAATACATGAATGGAAGCCTATGTATAGAACCCTAGCACTTATCCTAAATAGTTGTTGAATTTCACACTTGGAGCCCTAAAGTTGAAGCCCTTACCATGAAACCCTCCTAGAAACATGGTTCAATGCAATAAATGCATAAATTCATGAAGTCCTAAATGCCTTGCTAAATATACCTTAATCCTATTGAGATTGAAAGCCTAAGTCTATAAAGGAGGAGCCCTAAACATTGTCCAAAAACATAATACTAAAGGCTACAATGATGACTGTTTCATATAATTAATTGTATTGACAAGGAAATGACCTCATTGAAGGTTGAAATTAACACCATCTTATAGAGGAAATTTTTCCATTTCTAATGAGCTATCACCCGCTTTCTAACTCCTCATTGGCCTTGAGAAAATGAATTTTCAAGTTTGAATATAATTTTTTTAAGGCTAGCCGACCTAAGCTGACTTGTAGGCTCATGTCCCTTGGCCAATATACATGAATCGTCATCAAAAAGAAAAACGTGTATAAATATGACGTTAAACACTTCATTTCACTATTGATCAATTCAGATAAGAAGTACAAGAGCGGATAATAGGCCGAGGAGGACACAAAATTTTATTGTTTGGACAGTTTATGTAAATTATGTGGTGGACAAGAAAACGTAGGTGGAACAGATTGGCGGCGGGAATGAAGTCGAGGGTTTCACAGGCGTTGGTTCTGTTGCAGGTAGGGAAGAAGGAACTCTGATTGCAGAAGTTGATCAACAGGATTGACCTCGGGGGTGAGATCCAGAAGCTTAGAATAGAGCAAGAAAAGGACGGAAAGCTAAAGATTGGGTGTCAACTAGAAGCACAGGATCTGAGGGAACGGAATGGAAACAGAGCAGGGGAGGGGAGAGATCCCCTCCTTCAAAGCGGTGATAACAGGGGAAGCGAGGAAAGAATGGCAGAAGGAAGAAAATAGAGCAAATGAAGGCGAGACCTCAGTAGTGGGAGCGCAAAAGAAAATGGGAGCAACAAGCAAATGTTTGCCGAGGGCGACGAACAAACCCAGGTTTGTAATCCCACATAATAGATTAGAGAAATATAGAAGCTTCATGAAATATTATGCTTTGATCTGTAAGTTTGTAGGATACTGGCCAGTTGAGAAAGACCTTCTTATATGGATCCAGCAAAGGTGGAAACCAAAAGGGCATATAGAATTAAAACTGGGGGCGAAGGGATTTTTTACAGTTATATTAACCTAGAAGACAGGGGAAGGATCTTTGAGGAGGGACCCTACTTCATGAACAATGCTGGGCTATTTATGAGACATAGGTAGATTGCCACAACCCAAATAAGGAAAGAATGTTAGAAGCCCCAGTTTGGATCAGACTCTTTGGCTTACCAACAGAATTCTGGGACCCAGAGATCCTAGAAGGTATAGGTAATGCATTAGGATCGTTTGTGAAAGTGGCAGAATCGACAAAGAGGGGAAGATATACTACATACGCAAGGATATGTGCTTACATGAACATAACAGAGCCACTTCCAGACACAATAGAATTGGAATACCACGATGAGATCTGGCATCAACCAATTGATTACGAACACATCCCCTTTGGTTGCAGAAGATGCCATGAGTATGGTCATCTGTACCGAGAATGCCCTATAACGCTAGCAGAAAAGGAAAAAGAAGCAGAAAATGAGAAGAGAAATGTGGTAAAGAAGTCAGGAAAGGAGGATGAGGACTTCAGAGTAGTGCAGAGGAGGAAAAAAAGAGAGAATATCAAAACTCAGGCGGACAAACAAAAAGGTATTCATAATGTTGAATCCCAAAACAAGTTATGAATACTGCAGGACGAAGAAGTAGAAACGGAGGAAAATGAAGAGGAGGAAATAGAAGGAATGGAAGTCATAACGGAAAACACAGATAAAGAGACAGGTCAAGCAAAAGAGACAGCTCAAGAGAGGATAGAGAGTCAAATAGAAAACCAAGAGGATCAGGGAGAAATGGAAATAGATCCTCTGATAACAAAAGGAGAGGAAGAAGAACAAGTAATGACAAATCTCTTGCAGGAATGGAAGAGGCTCGATGAAAGGTTTATTCCAGAAGACCAGAAACAGATGTATAAATAAGCCTTTCAAAGATATAAAGAGAAAAAAGGAATGGCGGAAGAGTGAAGATATTTTGAAATGACTATGCAGGAGAAACAAAATTCAGGAATGAGCAGTATTGGCAAAGGAGGCAAAAAAAGAGGGAGAAGAACAATGAGTGAAACAATTCAAGAAGTTGGAGAGATGCTAGTTAACTCAGGAAGAGTTATACCTCTTTCAGAGGTATTTCAAACCCCTCCGAAGCTTTTTCGATGATCATCACAAGCTGGAACATAAGAGGCCTCAACAGTAGAGGCAAACAGAGGTATCTAAGTGACAGACTGAGAAAAAAAAAACCTAGCATAATGATAGTACAAGAAACAAAAATAAGTACTGAGAAAATGAGGGACATTCTGAATAGGAACAAGAATAGGTATGAGATGATGGGACAGGATGCGATTGGGAGTGCGGGGGGCCTAGTAATAATTTGTAACCCTGAAGAAATACAATTCATCGATTAGATAAGTTTTCCAAGAATTCTAACAGGAATTGCTAAAATCGCAGGAACAACTGAGGAGGTTATTATATCAGGGGTTTACGGGCCCCATGCCCAAGGAGAAAAGGAAAACTTCCTGCAAAATTTAAAAGCATTGAGGAGTCTAATCTCTGGCAGGTAATGGATTGTAGGAGGAGATTTCAATCTGATCAAAAGCCCAGCAGAAAAGAGAGGAGGGTTAAGGAGAATGGATAAAACAATGGAACAGTTTGGAGACTTGATAAGGGAGCAGAGATTGATTGATATCAATACTATCAATGGAAACCATACCTAGAACAATCGAAGAGGAGGAGTTAATCAAATTTCTTCAAGGCCCGATAGATTCCTAATATCTGAACAAATAATGATGAAGGATGTTTTCATTGAGGCTACGATTCTTCCGGTTGCAGGATCGGATCATTGGCCGATCAAATTGGAAATAGATCTCAAGCAAAGACCAAACGACAAACCTTTTAGATTTGAATCATTTTGGCTAAGGAAGGAGGGGATGATAGAGAAACTTGAAGAATGGTGGAGAAAGAGTGAACAAAAAGGGAAAAATAAAATGCACAACTTCCAGCTCAAGTTGAAGGAGTTGAAAGACAAAATAAAAAGGTGGAATAAAGAAGAATTTGGAAACATAATGGAAGAGAAAAAGCACCTCGAGCAAAGAATGGAAGAAGTGCAACAGATGGATATCCTTGAAGGTATTCAGGAAGATAGAACAAAGGAAGAAGGTATTATAATAAACCAGCTAGAAGAGAGAAGGAAACAAGAAGAGATTTTATGGAGACAGAAATCAAGGGTACAGTGGCTTAGAGAAGGGGAGAGGAACACTAAGTTCTTCCATAAAGCAATGATACAACATAGACAAAGGAACAGAATTTTTTCAATCAAAAACCAAGAAGGTCAACGTGTCCTACAGCATGAAGAAATTGAAAAAGTGTTGGTTAATCATTTCAAAACCTTATTAACCGAAACTCAAGACAATAGATCAGAAGCTATAACGAATCTATGCAGGGAGATACCTAAACTAGTAACTAGAGACCGTAATTTGGATTTGATGAGGAAAGTAACAAGGGAGGAAGTGGAGGAAATAGTCAAGAATATGAAAAGGAACAAAGCTCCTGGACCAGACGGGTACACAATAGAATTCTACCAAGCGGGATGGAATTTCCTTGCTGAAGAGGTACTAGAAGTGGTGTAGGAAGAAAGAATCAATCAAAGAATATGGTCAGGTATTAACTCAACCTTATTCACCCTCATTCCGAAAACTTCCCAAGTGGATCAAGCTGAAGGCTTTCGTCCTATAGCCTTATGTAATGTGATCTATAAGATAGTAGCATCTGTGGTGGCCCAGAGACTGAAATCTATTCTCCCGAACATCATATCCCCAGAACAAACTGGGTTTGTTGAAGGAAGACAGATTCTGGATGGATTAGTGGTGGCTCAGGAAGTAATCCACACTTTGAAAACAAAGAAGGAAAAAGGAATGTTGATAAAGTTAGATCTGTCAAAAGCATAAGACAGGTTAAATTGGAAATATCTAGAAGCCATTCTTCAAGCCTTTGGATTTTGCAACAGGTGGGTGAAGTGGGTCTTAAGTATGATTTCAACGACGAATTTCTCCATCTTGTTAAATGGAGCCCCATCAACTACTTTCAATGATTCAAGAGGAATTCGACAAGGGGATCCCTTATCCCCCTTCCTCTTCATAATTGCAGTAGAAGGATTAGGTAGATATTTCAAAAAAGAATTAAGAGAGAGGAAAATTCAGATTATGGAGCAATCACACTATTGTTTCCCATCAAGAGTTCGTAGATGACATAATGATCTACTGCAAAGTTTCCTTGAATGAGGTGAGAAGGATAAAGAAAATTCTAAAAGTGTTTATGAAAGGATCAGGTATGGAGGTTAACAAGGAAAATTCAAGAACTTTCTTTTTTAATACAGTGGAACCTATCAGAAATCATTTAACTAGGACCTTGGGCTACAGAAAAGGGGAGCTCCCAACAAAGTATTTAGGAACTATGCTAGACTCTACATCCCTGAAAATAGGAAATTGGAAGTCTATCGTGGAAAAGATCATGAAAATATTGGATAATTTGTCCTTTCGTACTCTGAATCTAGCAGCTAGGGTAGTTTTGCTCAAATCAACCATCCAAGCGATTCCGATATATCCTCTCTCTGTAATGGCAGATCCAAAAGGGATATGTAACAAGTTGATAGAAATATACAGGAAATTCCTATGGGGAGGACCTAAGCAACAAAAGAAATGGGCTCTCTGCTCATGGAATAGCTTAACCAAACCAAAAGAAAAAGGTGGACTAGGCCTAAGGGATCCATCGATTCTAAATCAAGTGCTAGCAGCTAAATTAAGATGGAGATGGATGCAAGGAGGGAAGGACCTGTGGAAAGAGATATGGACTGCAAAATACAATATGCCTTCAACTCCTGAAGAAATATTAAGGAAACAAGAATCACCTCGAGGATCAGATATATGGAACTTGACTAATCAAAGCAGAGAATTAGTTGGTGGACATATATTTTGGGAAATTAGAGGGGGACAAAATGCAAGATTTTGGGAGGAAGCGTGGAATCAAAGGGAGAAAATGCTGAATATTCAAGGAATGCAGGGAATCTATAGAACAAGTATGGAGAGAGAACTCTTTAAGGTCAACGATTATTGGATAGAAGGAAGGGGAAATGAAGAGTGGAGGGAATGGAAACCATTGGAAGACTGGAACAGGAATGCAACGGAGGAACAAAAAACAATGTTCAGGAAGGAATTAGATTCCAGGAAAATAAAAAACAGAGGAGGCAATGATATTCTTCGATGGGTTAAAGAAACCAAAGGAACCTTCACTATTAGGGAATCATATAATGTCAAAATCCATCAAGAACAGGGGGAGGAGGAACAGAAGTGGAGGAAAATATGGAAAAATAAATGGTGGCCAAAAATAAAGTTGTTCGTTTGGTTAGTTGGGAGAAAGCGCATTCTTTCGTGGGATCGGATCCAAAAAAGTTGATTCTCAGGACCATCAAGATGCTGCCTCTGCTACGACGACATTGAAGACCAGGAACACCTTCTCAATGGATGCAGAATGGCGCAGTTCCAATGGGAAAAGACAAGAGAGTTATTCTCGACAACTGAATGAAGTCTACAGGATATAATTCAAACTCTATGTAACTGGGGAGAAGGAAAGTTTAAAAGCTCGGTGATAAGAAGAGCCTGGAACATGGTGGTAGGTTTCAATGTATGGAATATTTGGAAAGAGAGGAATGGTCGAATTTTCCTGGGGAAAATATGAAGCCCGGAAGAAGTCTGGCAAAGGACCCTAAAACAAATCAGAGAATCAATCCTCGCAGAAATTTGGTCAGAGGATGAGTGGAAGACCTCTGAGGAAGAAGTAGAAATACTAAAACGACTAAAACTGGAACAAGGAATGGTCGTTCATCGAAAAGCCAAGCAACTCCAACCTATTGCAGGCCAAAATATAGTTGTCTTTCGTAAGCCTCAGGAAGGGTTTATCAAACTCAACTTTGATGGTGCGGCGAAGGGGAATCCAGATCCAGCTGGATTTGGAGGAATCTTTAGAAACAGTCAAGGAGGGGTAGAATGGATCTTTGCTGATCATGGAGGAACAATGAGTAATAACGAGGCAGAATTCATGGCAGCTTATCAGGGCCTCAAAATTGCGACAAGAAATGGTTACAGAAAGTTAGAGATAGAAGGAGATTCAACCCTGGTCATAAACACCATTAGAAAATTAATACAAGGGAAACAATGGGAGCGGGTTGTCAAAAGCTGGAGAACAGCGAGCATAGTCCAAGAAATCGAAGAAGCTTTGAAAGGCATCGAATTCAAAATGACAGCCCACATAAGGAGAGAAGGAAATAAGCCTGCGGATTGTTTGGCCAATTGGGGAAGTAAGGAAGTACTGGGGAAAGTGGATGACAGCTGGACAAATCAAGCAGTGATGACAAGATAGGAAAGTTTAAAACAACTCATAGATAATGATAACCATGAATCATCATAATGGTAAACAAAAAACCATGAAGATTTGGAGCGGGAAGATAAGGCAGGGTAATTCGACACAGAAGACAAGACAGAAGGACGGTGGCCTCTCCGCCCTGGCGCTAACATTTAATGATAATTCTGAGCAGCAGGTACGCAGTTCAATACAAATTGCGGAAACCACTGAAGAGGGCATCATTCAAATTGCAAGGGAGAAAGGAAGTGGAGGGCTAACCCATCATCAGCGAAAAGGTAGCGCAATCTGTATAAAGCGGAGTAAGTGAAGGATGGAAGACAACAAGATCGTAGAGAAGGTGGCGAGGAAGGGTGCGACTTGGTAGAGGAACCAACATCAACGTCTCAACCGAACCAAAATGGCTGCGAGCAGGGATAAAGGATTCCAGGCTGAGAGGGAGGCTCCTGGAAAGAGACAACCTGATCAAAAGAAAGTTAAAATTGAAATTGAAAGCTCAGACGAAATGGATAATAACCAGGAAGAGAGTTTTCATAGCAGGAATTTTGAAACAGGTCAGAGCAGAAAAAGTCCTAAGAGAGGCAGAAAAGATGGAAGAAGGAAGGCTCGCGAACAGAGAGGCAGAGGTAGACCCCGAAAAACTAGTCGCAGTGAGGACTAGAAGCAGCCTCAGGGGAAGAGAAAACGAGAGAAGAAATCCATACGCAGTGCGGTGCATGAAGCAGAACAAGCATACAACCTTGAGACTAATGAGGATATAATGAAAATCAATGAAGCTATGGAAGATAGAGTCTTGGAGGAACCCTCCAACCCGGAGATGCACGAGTGGTCTTCCCAGCTGCCTGACCTAGGCAATACCAGAGGTAGATTGACCCTTTATCGCTGTGATCTCCACATGTATTGGGTGCTGAAGCATCTCTTGGCTAAGGCTATGGAGCAAGTAGTGGCGGATATGGTGGAAATGGCTTAGGAAGCAGCGACTGCGAAGAAGGAGGTGGCGCATGTGGAAGGGGTGATGCGTATTCAAAATGAACAAATCAAGGAGATTCAGGAGCTGCTGAAGGAGCTGGTGAAGAACAAAGCCAGCACTGAAACCACAAAGGTTTGCGCTGGGATCTAGAGGCTCGTTACCAGTTTTTTGAATTTTGATGCTACTGCTTTGTCTCTTGAAATTTAGTTCGCATGTCAAAATAGCAACAGTTAAGATAGGTCTTTTAGAAGATCTTTGATAGAACAGTTTTTTGAAAATCTTCTGGAGTAATTGGGTTGTCTGGTCTGCAAATCTGTAATGACGGTTTTTGAAACTGAAAACAGTTGTGAATGCTTGCTGGAGAGGAACCAACAGATCCGGTTTCCCATTTGGGCGGATTGAGGTTCCTCAGGTTGTATTTTCAGTTGTGTTTTAAATAATATAAATGCCTTAGTTTACAAAAAAAAAATTATGTGGTGGACAAAATCGGATTGACAATCCTATGTATCTCGGACCCTTGTGGCTGCAAGCTATGGACAGAACAAACATTTTTTGTGGCTCGTATCTGAGTATAGGAACAAAGGCTCAGACATTGGACAAATAACTTACATCTTGGAGCTCGGATTCATCACTCAATAGTTAGAACCTCAACAATAAATCTTTGGACATGTTCCCTTATTGCAGCATCACAAACCTGTGTTCTAAAACTTTACACCTTGGAACTACATACAACAGAAAATAGAACATACATGTGGTTTATCGTTGCGCAGTCTTATGGACAAGCTTAGAGAGGTGTAAGGCACATACTTGAACACCTTTTAAAGCTCGGATTTGAGATTTGTAAAAGCTCAATTACAAATCTAAAGAACAATCATTTAAAAAAAGGCTTGGATTGTTGTCCTTATTAAAGATTAGAAGCTTGGATTGTTGCCACTATTGTGAAGTTCAGATTAAGGATTGTTGAGCAATCTTTTGTTGAGTTTTCAGTGACCTGTGATAGTTCGAAATTGAAGGCTCAGTAAAGCTTGTTGCCTATAAGACTTCGGATCTCTAGAAAAGTGCAGACTACAAGACAATGACCTTTTTGGAAGGTGTTTGTGGTGCAATCTTGAAGATTTTTTGAATAAACTAGAAGCAAATTTGGGTTGACATTGGGAACAGTTGCTTTGAAACATTGTCTTGAAGACACCCTAAAGGATTCATTGAGGTGTTGTGAAGATCTTGAGAAATCAAAAGAAGAATTGTGCAGACCTTGAAGCATCCTTGAAAGAAAGTTTGGAAGAATATTTTAAGTAGTTGAAGCTTTGTGAAGACATATCTTGGAGAATCATCATGAAGCCTATTGAAGAAATTATTGGAAATCATGATGCACTGATGTCATCATGAGGTGACCTTGGAGATTTTGTTTGGGTACCATGAAGAGTTGTGGTGACACCTTCATGTGAAGACAAAGTTTTCATTGATGGGCTAAGCATATTGGAGATTGATTGAGGTATCCCTAGAGGATAGGAGTCCTCAAAGAGATCAAGTTGGAAATCTAGAGGATAGGAGTCCTCAAAGAGATTGGGTTGGAGCATGTACCAGAGATAGGGTTGCAGCCCTAAAGGTTTGTGCCTCAAAAAGACAAGGTTGGAGCCTTAGGAAGATAGGATTGGAGTCCTAGAGGTTGGAGCCTCCTGAAGTCCAAGTCAGTTCTTGGTAAAGTACAGTTTGGAGCCTGGTGGATTGGAGATTCATGTCTTCATCTAGGGTTGGAGCCCTACACTATATTGTACTTGATTTATTGTAAAGAAGAGGATTGAAGTCCTCGTTATTCCTGATTAATAAAAGTATTTATTCTTATTGTTAACTTTGTGTCCTAATTATAAGTGATCTAACTGGTAAAAATAAAAATTGAAAAGAACTATTGATTCACCCCCCCTAGTATTTCCAACAATTGGTATCAATGTTAGTGCCTTCACTCAAAGCCTAACAGCTTGAAGGTAGATCCTTAGAACAAAAATGGCAAAGATAAGGAAGAAAGCCTTCAACCCTTCTAAAGATGTCTCTTCCTCAACCGTGAAAACTGAAGATAATCAAATTGGGAAAGCTCCATTATTCATTGGAAAATTTGATATATGGAAGGAAAGAATGAAGAAGTTATTAATGGTTGAAGGATTTGAATTATGGGAATCAATTATTACTCAAAGTACGAAGGAATAATAATCCAAGGAATATAATGCAAGAGCAATAAAGGCAATCTTGCATGGGCTACCAGATCCTATAAAGGTGAAAGTGGAGAAATGTTCATCAGCAAAATGTATGTGGGACAAACTTCAAGGGCTTCACTCAAAAGGAGCATTGACCATGACCTCTATTCATGAAGATGATGAAAAGCAAGAAGGAAATATAGAACCCATAAAGGAAGATGAAAACAAGAATGAAGATATCAAAACCAAGGAGGACCTAGAAAATGAAGAAATTGAAGATGATCTCAAAGAAGATCTCAAGGGAAAACTCATAGTTGCCCTATAAGAGATTAGTAGTTTTAAAAAGGAAAATGAGGAGCTCAAGAAGCAAGCACAAGATGGTGACCATTACCTTGAGAAGAGAAGGAAGGAAGTTCACATTTTCTAGCTTCAAGTACAAGGAAAAGATGAGGATCTCACCAAGGTAAAGGAGGAATTCCATCAAAACAAGAAAAGGCATCATGAAGAAGTCATATCCATGAAAAATCAATTGGATAAAGCAAAGAAAAAGGAAGACACCTTGTCAAGCCATCTTGAACAAAGACACAAGGAATTGAACAAACTTGAAGTAAAAATTGGTCAATACAAGGAAGAAGTCTCCAACTAGAAGAAAAGGATGAAGACATCACCATATTAAAATTAGAAATCACCTCACTTAAGGCCCGATCATGTGAAGCAACTAAGATGAAGGAAGAAATGGAGAATCACCTAGAAAAGAAGGATGAAGAATGCAATATGATGAAAGAAGAAATTAATCTCCTAAGAAAAAAAGTTGATCATCTAAACAAGATTCTAAAGAGCTCTCAAACCCTAGATGACATCTTAAATTTTCAATGATTTCCTCTTGATAAATCAGGTCTTGGTTATGGACGTGAACCCTCAAATAGTAATGATGCAAAGCCTAATACTTCAAAAAACAAAAATGTGGAGAACCTTGGAAGAAATATTGATGCCCCCAATTCCAGCAAAAGCAAGGAGAAGAGTCAATATGAAAATGGAAGAAAACATCCTCCAAGAAGATATGCAGATGGTGTCAAGAATGTAAGAGGAAATGGATATCATCAAAGGATCCCAAAGAAGAATTATTTTAGAAGTACATCAAGGAAATATCCATCCTTTAAGTAGCAAAGTATTTTTTTTGGTTATTGTTATACTTTTACAAATTTTGGGCACATAGCAAAGGATTGTAGGGCATACTACAAGGAAAAATATAATGGTTCACATCAGCTTCGTAGAAGGAAATTTGCAAGAAGAAGTCATGATTCCTCACTCATGAACAAGATGGAATGATTCAAATGTCATAACATTGGACATATGGCTCATGATGGTAACTTGACTTGGGTCCCTAAACAAGCTAAAAACATGACTACCACGCAAGAGAAGAAAGTTACACAAGTATGGAGAAGGAATCAAATTGGATTAGAAATCCTCTTAAACACTCAAGTCAGCGTCATAGTGAGTACAACTCCTACCACTGGTCCTAGACCAGTATCATCCTCCACTGTCTCAAAGTCAGTCTCAGAGTGCATACCACTAGTCCCAAACCAGTCTCAACTGACCTGAAGTCAGCGTCATAGTATGTACCACTCCTACCACTGGTCCCAGACCAGTATCGCAGTCTTAGAGAGTGTACCACTAGTCCCATACTAGTCTGAACTAACCCGAAGTTAGCGTCATGGTATGTACCACTCTCACTGGTCCAAGATCAATCCTGCACTGAATCGATGTCAGTCTCATAATATGTACCACTGGTCCCAGACTAGTCTCAACCGACCCGAAGTTAGTGTCATAGTGGGTACAACTCCTACCACTGGTCCTAGACCATTATCATTGATCCCAGATCAATGAAAGTCATCTTAGCTTAGGGAGTATAGTAGATACATCAATGCGTCCATCAATACTACTATGGTCCCTAACTTCATTTCCCTGCTCATTTATCAGATGAGAGGTACTTCCCATGGGTCCCTGACTGCATGGGTAGGATGCATTGACAGGAGAACTTAATCAATCTTGTCCTCACAGGAGAACTAATCATCCTGCTACACAATCGCCATGGAGAACACATCATCTAGACCTTACAGGATAACTAATCATCTTGCTACACAAACGCCATGGAGAACACATCATTTAGGCCTCACAGGAGAACTAATCATCCTGCTACATAATCATCATGGAGAACACATCATCTAGACCTCATAGGAGAACCAATCATCCTGCTACATAGTCATCATGGAGAACACATCATCCAGACCTCACAGGAGAGCCAATCATCTTGCTACATAGTCGCCACGAGGTGTAAATGTACACCACTAGGGGATAGTGAATCACCCTGTGGTCATATGTCACTCCAAGAAGTACCCCGCACCCCTCGGAGCTCCCAGATCTCAATGCATCATACATGACCCTCATTAGAGGGTCTTTGAACAACACCAAGCTGTTCTCAGAAAGTCAGGAATTTGACTTTCCTTAGGGGCTTTGTCAGAATGTCAGTGATCTGTTCATCTGTGCCGATATGATGGAGCCTTATAGCTCCACGCTGCACCATATCTCAAATATAGTGGTACCTGATATCGATATGCTTGGAGAGATCATGAAATACGAGATTCTCTGACAAATGAATCCCACTCTAGTTGTCACATAGGATCACGATGGTATCCAGTGTAAATCCAAATAGCTCACTGAAGAGCTTCTGCAACCAGATTGCCTCATAGGAGGCCATGCCAGCAGTAATATACTCTGCCTTGGTAGTTCTCAAAGCTACCGACTTCTGTTTCCTACTTATCTAGGATATATAAGCAGATCCCAAGGTGAAACAACACCCGGAAGTGCTCTTACGGTCCACCACACTACTTGCCCAATCAGCATCAGTGTATCCAAGTAGTCTCACATCTCTGGCAGTGTATCTTAACCCATAAGTGATTGTGCCATGAAGATATCTCAACAAATTCTTGGCACCAATCCAATGTATGTGTTGAGGTTCAACCATATGTTGACTCAATGTGTTGACTGCAAAACATATGTCTAGATGGGAGTTCACCAAGAACATTAATGCTCTGAGGAGTTGACGATACTCAGTGGCATTTCGTAAAATCGGTCCAGCAGCACTACTGTTTAACTTTTTGAAGTCATACTCCATTGGGCTAGTTATGGGCTTGCAGTCCACCATACGGAATCTTTCCAGAATCTTCACCACATATTTTCCTTGAGATAGGAAATTTTCCCTTGGCTTCTGCCAAACTTCAAGTCCTAGGAAATAGTGCATCAGTCCTAGGTCCTTCATTTCAAATTCAGAAGCCAACTCCCTCTTACATTTGTGAATGAGAGGGTCTGCACTTGTTAGGAAGAGGTCATCCACATACAACACTAGTATGATAGGTTTGTCATCTTCAACCTTAAAGTAAAGGTTGGGATTGATTTCACTCCTAGTGAGTCCCAGCTTGATCAAGTAGTTATCGATCCTCTCATACCATGCTCAGGGTTCTTGTTTTAGCCCATAGAGGGCATTCTTCAACCTGCATACATGAGATTCTCGATCATAAATCTCAAATCCTATGGGTTGCTCCATGTAGACCTCTTCTTTGATCGAACCATGCAAGAACGCGGTCTTGACATCCATCTGATGTGGCTTCCATCCTTGTGAATCCGCAAGGGCTACGATCGAGAAGATGGTGGTATATTTGGAAACAAGTGCAAATATCTCATCATAATCTATACCTTTTTTTCGGGAGAAACCACGAGCGACAAAACGAGCCTTACAATTTTCTGTACTTCCATTTGTTGCATGTGTTATCTTGTAAAGCCATTTAGAAGTGACAACTGTCTTTTCCTGGGTCTCATAATATACTCATATTCTTCGGTCATAGCATCCTTCCATACTTGATGCTTGACGACATCTGAGAATGATGAAGGCTATTTTTGTATGATCGTGCTCATGATGGTGAGGTATCCCTGATACCTGTTGGGTTTCTTAATTTCACAGAAGGTTCCTCGGGGTGAAGTGTTTCCTTTAGCATCATCGAGTAGCCCCCTAAGCCAAGAGGGCCTCTTCCTAGAATAGGAAGGCTCAGGTGGATCAATAGGATCCATGGGTTCTTTCACATCAGACATTGATTCATCATCCTTTTCTTTCGGTTCCCTGGTGTCGGCTTCTTGAGAGCTCCTAAAAATTGGAAGATTGTCCACCTTGCCGAGAGCCATATCTTCGACAAAGGTGACATCATGACTAATCATGACTTCCCTTTGACCGGCAACATAGATTCTATAACCCTTAGTACTTTCACCATAGCCCACGAAGATTCCTTTCTTTCCAGATGCACCCAATTTATTCCTTTTCTCTTTTGGCACATGAAAATATACGGGGCTTCCAAAGATTCTAAAATGAGATATGTCAGGTTTCTTACCAGCGAACATTTCTTCATGAGTCTTGGAACCAAATGCTTGAGGAGGGCATCGGTTTTGTATATATATGGCGGTGTTTGTAGCTTCAGCCCATAGAAACCTTGGAAGTCTTTTATCATGGAGCATGGCACAAACAACTTCCACAATCGTACGGTTCTTTCTTTCCGCCACACCATTACGTTAAGGAGTATATGGTGTAGTAGTCTCCCTATTGATGCCAGCCTTAGATATGTCTAAGTGTACCAGTTGTAATATGTCAGAGATCTTGCTTTGGCTTGAGGGGAATGGTCCCCTTCTGAGCTTTCCTTCAACACATCCCGGACATACACCTTCTTTCTCTACTCGGAATTCAGGCATCCCTATTATAATTTTTCTTACATTGGGTAGAGCTTTATAATGAAGGTGGGCAACCTCTGATACTAAATTTCAGATTGAAGAGATGTGTCACAAGACATGACACCTGGCGGACTTCCACCGACCTGATATAATGAATCAACTCGAAACCCAAGAGTGAAATCATCTTTAACATTGTTTTTCCATATACGTACCTTGCCATTGCTGAAGTTCACCTTGTAGCCTTTGTCTCCCATTGTCGAGATGGACACGAGGTTCTTTTTGAGGTCAGGTACATATAATACATCCTGTAAGTGGATCATGTTACCTTGATTCAATTTAAGAGAGACATTGCCTACACCTTTCATAGAATATTTCATGTTATCTCCAAGGACGATTTCTGGGTTAGTTTCTTTCTCTATCAGATTATGGAGAACTTCTTTGTAACTAGTGAAGTGCCTTGAGGCATCACTATCAATGAGTCAAATTCCCATTGAGTCCGAAGGAGCAGAGGTAGATAGAGAAGTTGGTAGATAATATTCATCTTGCTTATTGTCAACAATGTTAGATTCATACCTGGAATTTCTAGCCTTCTTGAATGGCTGTCCTCTTCCTTAATTACCAGCACTCCTTTTACCTTTGTTATTGAATTTTCCATTCCTTTGATTTCCATGAGATGGATTTTGATCATCATCCCAGTGTGATTCCTTTCTATTAGGGCACTCCCTTGCATAATGACTTGGTTTATCGTAAATGTAACATCATCCTTTTCTTCCACCCTTAGGTCCAACCTTTCCTTTTGATTTAGTCCCGGAATTTTTATTTTTCTTAGCATGAGAAGAAAAAGTAGCAGGAGGACCTTTAGGCATGGGCATTTCTTGCTCTTCAACCCTTGTTTCTTCTTGAATGCATCTAGCCATTAATTCCTCGAAACCAGGAATTACATTATTGTTCAAAAGAGTAGTCTTGAACACATACCATTCGGATGGTAATCCTCCAAGAGTCGTGAGTGCCATTTCCCTATCAGTAATTGTCTCCCTAATAGATAGGATATCATTCCTGATCTCGGTGATTCTTAATAAGTATGCTTGCATACTCTCATCTTTCCCTTCTTAATTTCCTTCAGCTTATTTCTAAGAAACAACACTTGATTTGCATCATTAACTTTAAATAAACTCACCAGTCTAACGTATATTTCCTTAGAGGTGTTCAGGTCAGAGATGTAGGCCACCAAGCACTTGTCGATAGAGTCTCGGATGATCTTCTTTGTTTTGACTTCACCGGTTTTCCATTTGTTCTTGGCAGCAGTGGTTGTATTTGATGGAGGCTCAACAATATTGCCTCTCACATGATCCAATACTCCTTGATATTCTAAGGTTAGATCGATAGACATATTCCATCCGTGATATTCAGATTTCTCACGGAGTTTGTCTTCAGCAGGAAAGAGTGATAAGGACCCCATAATTCTTTTCAGATAGCCTTTCCAATATTATCTTCGGTGATTGCTCTTGCTCTTGCTCAGGCTTTGTCTTCACCTCAGCTCTCATACCATGTTAATTTATGGTATGTTCTATGCTTAGAGAAATTTACTTCTCTTTCTTATTATTATTCACAGATTAGCAATCACATGTGCATAAGTAAAGTGCAGATAGAATATTAAATGATCAACAGAAAACAAGCCAAGATAAGAGACACAAGATGTGGCAGCTAGCCAGGGACAAACCCCACAATGTGGGGAAACCCTTTGATCAAATCCTTTTTTATCTTCAATAATTCAGTAGAGAGAAATAGTACAATAAATATGATTCATATTAGCAGTAACAAACCCTAGATCAGCAGCATCAGCATTAGCAGCTTCATCATCAAAACTAGGGCAGTTGATATCTCGCAAACCGACTTCGGATTGGCTTGATTCCACCACCAACAAATGTGGCCTTTAGAGGAGGTCCAGATCGGCCTACAACATAGTTCAGAGGAGGAGATATGATGGTCAACGCTGGTCAAACTTTGGATTTGCAGTTGCAGCTTCAGGTTTAGCAGCTTCCTTCCACACGTGTGAGAGAAGAGTCACCTATTGCACAGGAGAGAAGAAACTCTTTTCTGTACTGGAGAGAGAGAGAGAGATGTGATGAGTTGAGTGAGTCCAAATGAGGAAAAGTCATCCTATATTTATACACATCTAATGATAATTGAATATGTGTGACTGTTGGGCTTCTGAGCCTACATGAGTTGTTGGAAGGCTTAATAATAATTCCATAATCAAAACAAATTCATATCTCCATAAATACTTATCAGAATCAGATGATCTTTAGATCAATCCCACACCTCTCGACAAGAGGAGTCTAATAAAAATATTATCAGCCATGAATAAGATGACCCACATGGAGTTTGGCCCTAGTTTCCAATTTTAACAATCTAGAGCCATAACACACTTAGGCATCATCTTATCATGGCTTTCCTGACTTCAAACCAATGACCATCCATTTTATACATTTTATAAAAAAACACAATCGTGTGACAACTCATCCCTTCCATCAATCAAACCGAATCAACTTCGCAAATATATCACCACCACAATGCTTCATAATCCACCTTGTGATCAAAGGTGTACATGTTTTGAATTGAATGTGTCTTAGATTGAACCGAGGTCATATGTATTTATATTAGGGCTTGGTCCCAAAATCATGTGAGTCGACCAATGATTTCTCTTGAAGACAAGGGATTTTACCATACGGGGCTGACATGTGATGGTTCAATATAAACATCATTCTTAACTTTATTTTTTGGTCCTTTGGGTCAACACCATATGACCATGCTCGACATGACCTTGTCCTTTATCTTTATGCCTTGGTCCTTCAGACCATGACCATACGATCATGCTTGACGTGACCTTGTCCTTAATCTTTGTGCCTTGGTCCATTAGGCCTTTGCCCTTAGGTGATCATACGACCATGTCTCTAGGGGCCAATGGTTGACTACATGTTGACATCAACATGACATCATCATGCCACGTGGTAGCTTGTGAGGGGTGCGATGTGTCACCCATTTCTGACCATTTAACCAACCGAAAACCACCATTTGTCCTTATCACATGGTAGTCCTTCGAAGTGACATGTCATCTAACTGATGTCATAATGATGATGTGTTAATCCTTGTTAGTGCCACATCAGATTAAGATGCAACACCCAATTCATTTATTTCTCATCCAAAGATAAATAAAGAGGCACTGTACCTTAATGTAGATGCTATCACAACTATTTTGGTTAGTGATAATGTTGATCTAGATATTGAGGGACTTCAATTGACTATAGAGGAGTTGTTTGGTTATTTAGAGCTACTTCAAAAGAGTCCTCTTGTTCCTTTGAGCAAGACCAAACAATTGATTGATTTGGTTAAAAAAAGTTTGAATGATGTCAATAATCTTCACATTATGGATTATGACTTCACCCTTAGGTTGGGTGCTCTTGAGTCATCTTTGAAGAGGAAAAAGGGTTTCCATAAGCCTCAAATGAAAAACAAAAGAAGTAAATAAAGAAATGGCTCTGAAATTGATTTGAATGTCCTTGCATCAGAATATAAATGATTTCAATTTCAAAACCTCAATAAGCAAAGTTGTACTCACTCCAAGAATGCATCTGTTACTGTCTCAGGTGAGATTCATAGAAAAATGAGATCAATACTCTAAGATTAGCATATATAGGCATCACTATTTTTAAAAAAGTACTATGCAGATGTTTTTAGAGGTGCAACAATCCACTACAATGGCTTCAATCCATTAAAGTAAATGGATGCAATGTCATTCTACTTTTCCTACCATTCTAGGTACCTTCCTTGGAACTCTCAATTGCCGTAATCTATGTTTTCATGTGTTTATTATTTTATACGCTAATATGGGTTCTAACGTAAATTACATTGCTATATTACATATATAGGGACTTATTTTGGAGTCATGATTGATATAATGATGGGAGAAGCATCATCTTCTACCATACAAGACCCTCAACAAAATCAATTTTAGCTCTATTCTAGCCCAATTTTGTAATGACATGCCTTCTCATCATTGGTAATCTATTGCATTGAAGGAAAATAATCCTATAGAGCACACAAATTTGTAGCTTCATAATTTATATGTATGAGAAGAATCTCTATTTGAAAGCACATGGATTCACAAGATGGAATCATTATCTATCCGAGATGGGGATATCATGGCATTGTTTATATGTGCACAATATGTAGTCACATTTTTAGAAGATGGCATGTGGTATGTCGTATATACAGATGTAATTAAATTTTTGAATAAATAGAAAAAGCATATACATTTCAAATGGAGAATCAGTGTATACTAACCTATGCAAGTTCTATTACTAAGTGAAAAAAATGACAATTCCATTACCAAATCCAAATGGATTTGGTATAAATTATTTACACTAGAATTAATGTTATGCACACACTAATGATCATGTATTCACCTTAAAAATCCTAAAATACATAAACAAATATAAAATTAAAATAAAACTAATATTTTCTCATATGAAAACAATCTTTAGAAAGCTTCATTTCAAAAAATTATTTTGTTTCGGCAATCGAAAATGACCAAAAATGTATTAAATTTTTATGTTCATAGAAATACATGTATTATCCCCTATTATGCTTAGTGTGACGAGATTTGAATCTAAGAAATGATACAAGATAGTAATATTATTTATGTTACTATTGGGCTTGACATATCACATATGGTCCATATGAATAATGCCAATTGAAGCCTTCAATGTACACTCATATAGAGACGTCATAAGGTGGATGAGAGATGAGCCATGTCATGGGATGGATATTCCCATGGCTAAGAGATAGGATATATGCATAGATCAAAATTTTGGAGTTTGACTATTCCCTTCAAACATTCATCTAAGTCTCCCTAGTTTATCTGTTCTTTCTAATCTCCTCCCACTGCATGGTTACCTTATGGTTCATCACATCAAGTTCTATAATGTCTTTCATAGTAACCATATATTTCTTCCCATCAGGTTTTGCAAACTACACTCTTGTCAAAGAGTAGCTAGAACTCTCTTGAAGATCAACATCATAATTGTGTGCAAATATGATAATAATTTTGTAATATGTTGTTTTTTTTTATCAAATACGATAATGAAAAACTATAACGACACTACATTATTTCACCACAATAATTCACAAACATGACGCTTTGACGCTTTTAATGCAAAATAAATTATATCAATGTACAAACATTTCACTACGACATTATCATGACACAAGAAAAAATTATTAATTTTTTTTTGTTGTTTTTAACATCATATTTACAATGTAAAATCACATTGCAAAATCTCGAGCCACACCAAAAGAAACACATGATCTAAGAAAAATAAACTATTATAATTCAAATTAGAAACACTACATCTACATATTATAATAGTGTCTAAAATATAGTGCACAACGATGTAACACTTATAAAATTATTAAAACAATGATAAATCACCAAAAAATTAATATTTAAATATGATACTTTATGAATTAATTGAATAAAATAAATCTAATTTATAATTTATAGAATTACAATGCCTCCAGAGATACACAAACCCCTAAAAGAGATATTGCATTATAAATCCCCATTGTGAATATGTTATAACACTCAAAAAGCTATAGATCCAAATTACATAGAGTTGAAGGAACAAAAATTAGATAGTGAAATGCCAGATGAACTCAAAAAAAGGAAGATACAGAGACAAAATTTGGTATTGTGGTTACATTTTAAGAAATACTAAAAATGATAAATGCTTGAAGACTTGGGTACCATATAATTAAAAATATAGATGAAATAGTTTGCACGTGCTCCCTTAATAAATTCACCTGCATAGACCAAGATGAAAGTGTCATCAACCCATGTAAAGCTTGAGACATGTGTTAAGTCACATATGCAACAAATCTTAATTAATAGTTGTTAGATGATTTTATTCCTTACGTATGTAAAGCTATCACTCGGATGTGTTTATATAATACTCATAGCTTACTTTGACTGCCATGAAACTGCATTGCTTGATTATACTAAAATCAACACAACACCATTCCTAGAAAGTGATGACAAACATAGTATGATTCCAGTGGTATAACTATGTTCAACTTATAAGGTAACATGCTAGTATATAATCACATGACTAGGAAAATGCCATATCAATACTAGTGCAATGAATAGAAGCTTTAATTTGATTAGGAAATTGAGGTGATTTAATCACTCCATTTGTTCAAGCTTGGAACTGTCTTTGACCTTATTAGCTAACAACTTAAGTAAAGGTAAACATAGGTACTTTAAGTTTATGGAAATCTACTACTATAAATTAGTAACAAGTGCACTTATGATCTTATCTATCCATTCTATTACCATAGCTTTGAAACCAATGTTGCTTACTAACTACTTTTTATCAATGGGAATCATTATGCTTATAGATTTAATGCAAGGATCCATCTGAATGAGTAGACAAAACTCCCTAATCAGTTATGCATGTTCTATCTATCTCGTATTACAGGATTACATGTATTACATAGCTTACTTGCAATTATTGTTCATAGCTTACTTGGAGTTATTATTATTTATAGATATGATGTAAACACAAGTGTTTCAACAAGTATAATAAACATGGGGATTCATTGGGGGAGCAATACCATACCACGTGAGTTCATATTGGGGGATATATATTGAGGAAAAAATGGCATAATATATTGGGGGATATATAGGGGATAAAGGGTTTTTATATTCACAAGTATAAAAAATGGAGCTAGGAGTTAATGAAAAAATATAAAGGGGTATAAAAAATGTTAATAAAAAAATGGATACCTACAATATCTAGTGGAAGTAGGGGTTTTTTAAATTGGGAAGGTGTATTGGGTTCGTATTGGTAGGGGGTTAAATAATATGATTTTTAGGGGTATTTTCCAATATGTAGTCAAATTAAGGGTATTGTTTAATATGCCATGAACACACGTGATAGGTCAAAGGTTCATTGAGTGAAGCCCCTGTGATAATAAATCATAACTATTACCATAATAATGTATGTGCTAATCTTTATCCGTGTTCAAGCTATCATGTTAGCCCTATTAGTATGATTCTCGTCTTAAACTAAGTCCCATTAGTGTTATACCTTTAGTATTACCATTAAGCTTGAATAATATAAGTAGTACTTACAACATTGTAGCTTACATAGAGTTCAGTTTATTTGAATATAGATGATTGCATAGTAACTTACACAGAGGTCAGTTTCATTGAATATAGATGATTATGTGTTATTGATTATTTCACCTTGTATGCATTGTTCAGTATTGTAAGGATGTTCTTATTAGGAAAATAATCTCATACAAGAAACATAAATCACCATAAGGGTATAGCTCTTTCTATAATCATTGATATTACTATAAACCCCATATATAGCTCACTATTGTCCAACTTAGAGTCTGTACTTATTACTAATACTATGTTTGCAACCACAATGAGTAAGCTTTGACCTAATGAACATGATCGATGTTTATATTAGGCAAATAAGCTCATACAAGAAATACAAATCACCATAAGGGTATAACTCTTTCTATAATCAGTGATATTACTACAAATGACATACTAGTGTCCAGCTTAGAGTCTGTACTTATTACTGATACTACGTTTGTAACCACAATGAGTAAGCTTTGACCTAACAAATGTGATTGTAACAAGGAGTAAGCTTCATGGATAAGCTCAGCATGCTATGAAATGAGTACTACCACCATGTAGTTTCTATAATTAGTGGCAATCCATATCCCTTATGACGAAAAGGGCCAATACTATGAAAGTTGAACAACCAATACATGTAGATCAATCAAGTCAACTCATCATTGCAGCCATCGACAACCTTTTCACAGATACAGATGTTGCTTCTTTTTAATTTCTCTTTGGTGGTGGTGGAAGAAGTTGCTCACCACAAAATCCTCATTCTCATAACTTCTCAATCCTATTCTCCCTCAACATAAGGAAATGGAAATATATGAGATGAGCAAAGCAAAGGAGCTCTGACCTGAAGATAAAGGTGGAGTTGAAGTTGGATTTTTGCAGGCAGTAGAACTCCCCGTGGTCATTGTTAAATGAAATCCAGAACTCCCCGCATTCATTGTTAATAGAAAGAAGGCATGAGAATAGAAATTAAGCGCCCTAGGGGTAGCTTGATTGGTGATCATCGTGATTATGTTGCACAAGTTTTCAATATGCAAGTACTTCGGGTATGGGGAATAAGTATCTGGCATGGCTAGAAGATTTACCCAAATTTAGAGGAAACATCAAGTTGGGAGAAACAATAATATAATATATAAAAATTCAATATAATTAAAAATAAAATTATTTATTTAATATAATTAAAATAATTACATTAAAAAAAAAAAAAAAAAAAAAAAATTATTTTTAGATTAATTAAAGTGTAAGGATTAAATGTACATACCAAATTAAAACAAAAAATTAACATATAAAACACCTTTACCACAACAATTGACATATGAAACACCTTTGCCACTTAATGAAAATCAAGAAGAAAAAAAATAAACAACCAATGTTAAATATAAAAATAATATAGTGAAAATTATGAAAAAGAAACAACCAATGTCAAACAAAACAAGATAAGAATTTTAAACCTAATACTTGTCTACTTTCAACAAATTCTACAATTTTAATGTTGTTTAGATTGTTTTAACAAAAAATGTTGACAATGAAGAAAATAATTACATCATTTTGTAATGGACAACTTGCTCATCAAGTTCCATCCCACAAAGAAATATGTGGAATTTTGAAACTCATTCAAAACTTTCCAATCAAATTCCATCTTGCAAAGAAATTTGTAAAAGATTGAACTTTGAAACATTGTAAAAAATAATCAAAATATTAATCCATCAACAATTTTCCAATCAAATTCCTTCCTAGCAAAGAAACATGTGGAGCACCCAAACTGAAAAAAAGGTTGTTATTACTCGATTATTATGTGATTTCATGCAATGCTATATTATATTCAGCTTCAAAATTCAAATTTGGAAATTCATAAAATGACATTGACCAACACGCTACTCTTTCTCTTTCTGACCATCACTATAACTCATTGAATCCTATCATCAAAGCTTCAAGATAGGCTTCAAGAGAGCAAACTAATTTGCAATTTTTGAACTTCAAAATTTGCAATAGACATTGCTAAGGAATGGCTGGAAATTGTCTATATTTTGTTCAAACCATTGCTACATCTCCACGTCTCTATCACTTTATAGAGCACATGCAATCCAACCCCCTAACTTGGCATGTATCACTTAGCAAATAAACAAACGGTACCTTCCCTGCTCAAAATAAGTACCCGAAACATCAAAATCTGTTGCAGTGAGGCTCCCAAGAAAAGATTCAAAGTACCCGCTGAAGCTCTCAGTGGTTTTGAGTGTTTCATACTAGATTCCAAGTTTCCAAGAGGGCGGGAGCATGGGTTACGTGCTCTCCAATGGCTAGGAGTGGTACCTGTGTAACTATGTCTTTGTGAAGTATGTGGTTTGAGATTCTAATCCTCTTGACTAGTTGTGTGG
Source organism: Pinus taeda (assembly GCA_000404065.3). Lineage (NCBI taxonomy): Eukaryota > Viridiplantae > Streptophyta > Pinopsida > Pinales > Pinaceae > Pinus > Pinus taeda. The sequence continues at coordinate 105,479 of APFE030878584.1, forward strand.
CTTGTGCATTGGGGCACACATGTGTTGACCTAAAGATATAGTGGTAGTAATCGGAATCGACCCCATGTCATGCAAGTATGAACCCAACCCAATTTTCGATTCCTCTATATACAAAAAAAAACAAAGAAGAATAAAAACAACAAATTGTTGACTCCTCTATATTAAGAAAAACATAAAAATAAAGGAGGAAGGAAGTAAATTATTGGGTGAGGGGAAATACTTACTTCTGCAACATTGGCTCGTGATAACATTCTAGCGACACTCAATGTGCACCTCTATGGCTTAGGTGACGTTGATGCCGAGTTACTCTAAGGGTGTCATTGTTAAGGAGATTAAAGAGCCATGCAGAGTCCTTGTTGATGATAGAAAGGAAGAACCGAGCCTGGTGAGAACTTAGAAGGATTCAAATTTTGCATGGTGGGGAAAATGTATGTTACCAAATTGAAATGAAAAAAATAAGCAAGGTGAAATTTGAAATTTTGGTTATATGGATCAGAGAAGGTAAACTGGATGCAGCGTTAGGTTTTACTAGGTGAATTGGCCACGATGGGCTGTGGGAAATGGGTGATGATGAGCGAAGGAAAAAACATAGTTTCAGCAAATGGTGGCGCTGATGATGGAGCTTGTCGGAGATGAGGGGTCTGACCACCAAGAAAATGATGCGAACGTCGAGACGGTCAGAAGGTCGCCTCGTTAGACTACTACTTTAAGGAGCAACAAATTTATTGTCAATTTCGTGTACATGAAATTAATACAGATGCCTATATCATGATATCACTGGAATCACTAAACTTCAACCATAAATTAACATATCTGCATTGTTGATCTTGAATATGTTGGTCAAAGTTGTCATTGATGTCAATATGGCATTGTTGAGATGGCAAATATTCTTGTGATACATGACCCTAACCTCATTATGGAAACCCTAAGAGGGTTCCCTAAGCATGAAGATTGAATCATAATGACATATCCCTAGCTACGTTTATATCCCTATCTACATGATGACAAGACCTAGATTGATCTAATAATAAATGAATCCCTAGATGCCCATGATGCTGTAGAAGATGCCTTAGCCCTAACATATTGATGCAAGTTCTAATACTTATGATGCCCTATAACCAATACATGAATGGAAGCCTATGTATAGAACCCTAGCCCTTATCCTAAATAGTTGTTGAATTTCACACTTGGAGCCCTAAAGTTGAAGCCCTTACCATGAAACCCTCCTAGAAACATGGTTCAATGCAATAAATGCATAAATTCATGAAGTCCTAAATGCCTTGCTAAATATACCTTAATCCTATTGAGATTGAAAGCCTAAGTCTATAAAGGAGGAGCCCTAAACATTGTCCAAAAACATAATACTAAAGGCTGCAATGATGACTGTTTCATATAATTAATTGTATTGACAAGGAAATGACCTCATTGAAGGTTGAAATTAACACCATCTTATAGAGGATATTTTTCCATTTCTAATGAGCTATCACCCGCTTTCTAACTCCTCATTGGCCTTAAGAAAATGAATTTTCAAGTTTGAATATAATTTTTTTAAGGCTAGCCGACCTAAGCTGACTTGTAGGCTCATGTCCCTTGGCCAATATACATGAATCGCCATCAAAAAGAAAAATGTGTATAAATATGACGTTAAACACTTCATTTCACTATTGATCAATTTAGATAAGAAGTACAAGAGCGGATAAGAGGCCGAGGAGGACACAAAATTTTATTGTTTGGACAGTTTATGTAAATTATGTGGTGGACAAGAAAACGTAGGTGGAACAGATTGGTGGCGGGAATGAAGTCGAGGGTTTCACAGGCGTGGGTTCTGTTGTAGGTAGGGAAGAAGGAACTCTGATTGCGGAAGTTGATCAATAGGATTGATCTCGGGGGTGAGATCCAGAAGCTTAGAATAGAGCAAGAAAAGGACGGAAAGCTAAAGATTGGGTGTCAACTAGAAGCACAGGATCTGAGGGAACGGAATGGAAACAGAGCAGGGGAGGGGAGAGATCCCCTCCTTCAAAGCGATGATAATAGGGGAAGCGAGGAAAGAATGGCAGAAGGAAGAAACTAGAGCAAATGAAGGCGAGACCTCAGTAGTGGGAGCGCAAAAGAAAATGGGAGCAACAAGCAAATGTTTGCTGAGGGCGACGAACAAACCCAGGTTTGTAATCCCACATAATAGATTAGAGAAATATAGAAGCTTCATGAAAGATTATGCTTTGATCTGTAAGTTTGTAGGATACTGGCCAGTTGAGAAAGACCTTCTTAGATGGATCCAGCAAAGGTGGAAACCAAAAGGGCATATAGAATTAAAACTGGGGGCGAAGGGATTTTTTACAGTTATATTAACCTAGAAGACAGGGGAAGGATCTTTGAGGAGGGACCCTACTTCATGAACAATGTTGGGATATTTATGAGACATGGGTAGATTGCCACAACCCAGATAAGGAAAGAATGTTAGAAGCCCCAATTTGGATCAGACTCTTTGGCTTACCAACAAAATTCTGGGACCCAGAGATCCTAGAAGGTATAGGTAATGCATTAGGATGGTTTGTGAAAGTGGCAGAATCGACAAAGAGGGGAAGATATACTACATACGCAAGGATATGCGCTTACATGAACATAACAGAGCCACTTCCAGACACAATAGAATTGGAATACCATGATGAGATCTGGCATCAACCAATTGATTACGAACACATCCCCTTTCGTTGCAGAAGATGCCATGAGTATGGTCATCTATACCGAGAATGCCCTATAACGCTAGCAGAAAAGGAAAAAGAAGCAGAAAATGAGAAGAGAAATGTGGTAAAGAAGTCAGGAAAGGAGGATGAGGACTTCAGAGTACTGTAGAGGAGGAAAAAAAGAGAGAATATCAAAACTCAGGCGGACAAACAAAAAGGTATTCATAATGTTGAATCCCAAAACAAGTTCTGAATACTGCAGGACGAAGAAGTAGAAACAGAGGAAAATGAAGAGGAGGAAATAGAAGGAATGGAAGTCATAACGGAAAACACAAATAAAGTGAGAGGTCAAGCAAAAGAGACAGCTCAAGAGAGGATAGAGAGTCAAATAGAAAACCAAGAGGATCAGGGAGAAATGGAAATAGATCCTCTGATAACAAAAGGAGAGGAAGAAGAACAAGTAATGACAAAGCTCTTGCAGGAATGGAAGAGGCTCAATGAAAGGTTTATTCCAGAAGACCAGAAACAGATGTATAAAGAAGCATTTCAAAGATACAAAGAGAAAAAAGGAATGGTGGAAGAGCGAAGAGATTTTGAAATGACTATGCAGGAGAAACAAAATTCAGGAATGAGCAGTATTTGCAAAGGAGGCAAAAAAAGAGGGAGAAGAACAATGAGTGAAACAATTAAAGAAGTTGGAGAGATGCTAGTTAACTCAGGAAGAGTTATACCTCTTTCAGAGGTATTTCAAACCTCTCCGAAGATTTTGCGATGATCATCACAAGCTGGAACATAAGAGGCCTCAACAGTAGAGGCAAACAGAGGTATCTAAATGACAGACTGAGAAAAGAAAAACCCAGCATAATGATAGTACAAGAAACAAAAATAAGTACTGAGAAAATGAGGGACATTCTGAATAGGAACAAGAATAGGTATGAGATGATGGGACATGATGCGATTGGGAGTGTGGGGGGCCTAGTAATAATTTGGAACCCTGAAGAAATACAATTCATCAATTAGATAAGTTTTCCAAGAATTCTAGTAGGAATTGTTAAAATCGCAGGAACAACTGAGGAGGTTATTATATCAGGGGTTTACGGGCCCCATGCCCAAGGAGAAAAGGAAAACTTCCTGCAAAATTTAAAAGCATTGAGGAGTCTAATCTCTGGCAGGCAATGGATTGTAGGAGGGGATTTCAATATGATCAAAAGCCCAGCAGAAAAGAGAGGAGGGTTAAGGAGAATGGATAAAACAATGGAATAGTTTGGAGACTTGATAAGGGAGCAGAGACTGATTGATATCAATGCTATCAATGGAAACCATACCTAGAACAATCGAAGATGAGGAGTTAATCAAATTTCTTCAAGGCCCGATAGATTCATAATATCTGAACAAATAATGATGAAGGATGTTTTCATTGAGGCTACGATTCTTCCGGTTGGAGGATCAGATCATTGGCCGATCAAATTGGAAATAGATCTCAAGAAAAGACCAAACAACAAACCTTTTAGATTTGAATCATTTTGGCTAAGGATTGAGGGGCTGATAGAGAAACTTGAAGAATGGTGGAGAAAGAGTGAACAAAAAGGGAAAAATAAAATGCACACCTTCCAGCTCAAGTTGAAGGAGTTGAAAGACAAAATAAAAAGGTGGAATAAATAAGAATTTGGAAACATAATGGAAGAGAAAAAGCACCTCGAGCAAAGAATGGAAGAATTGCAACAGATGGATATCCTTGAAGGTATTCAGGAAGATAGAACAAAGGAAGAAGGTATTATAATAAACCAACTAGAAGAGAGAAGGAAACAAGAAGAGATTTTATGGAGACAGAAATCAAGGGTACAGTGGCTTAGAGAAGGGGAGAGGAACACTAAGTTCTTCCATAAAGCAATGATACAACATAGACAAAGGAACATAATTTTTTCAATAAAAAACCAAGAAGGTCAACGCATACTACAGCATGAAGAAATTGAAAAAGTGTTGGTTAATCATTTCAAAACCTTATTAATAACTGAAACTCAAGACAATAGATCAGAAGCTATAACGAATCTATACAGGGAGATACCTAAACTGGTAACTAGAGACCAGAATTTGGCTTTGATGAGGAAAGTAACAAGGGAGGAAGTGGAGGAAATAGTCAAGAATATGAAAAGGAACAAAGCTCCTGGACCAGACGGGTACACAATAGAATTCTACCAAGTGGGATGGCATTTCCTTGCTGAAGAGGTACTAGAAGTGGTGGAGGAAGCAAGAATCAATCAAAGAATATGGTCAGGTATTAACTCAACCTTATTCACCCTCATTCCGAAAACTTCCCAAGTGGATCAAGCTGAAGGCTTTCGTCCTATAGCCTTATGTAATGTGATCTATAAGATAGTAGCATCTGTGGTGGCCCAGAGACTGAAATCTATTCTCCCGAACATCATATCCCCAGAACAAACTGGGTTTGTTGAAGGAAGACAGATTCTGGATGGATTAGTGGTGGCTCAGGAAGTAATCCACACTTTGAAAACAAAGAAGGAAAAAGGAATGTTGATAAAGTTAGATCTGTCAAAAGCATATGACAGGTTAAATTGGAAATATCTAGAAGCCATTCTTCAAGCCTTTGGATTTTGCAACAGGTGGGTGAAGTGGGTCTTAAGTATGATTTCAACGACGAATTTCTCCATCTTGTTAATGTAAGGACTCTGGACACCACATATCTCCACAATGGTATGATATTGTCCACTTTGGGCCTAAGCCCTCATGAATTTTCTTTTGGACTTACCCCAAAAGGCCTCATACCAATGGAGATATTTGTCCATCCTTATATACCCATGATCCTCCCCACTTCTAGTCAATGTGGGACTATTGGTCGTATACCCAACAATCCTCCCCTCGAACAAAGGACCATTGAGCCTCCCCTCAAATGATTATCCATCCGTCCACTCTCTAGCAACCAGGATTCTCCGCTCCAATGTGTTGGAAGCACACGCCTTACATGGAACACCACCTGCCTCGAGAGCTTGCTCTATCCCAGGTCAACTCCTCTTCAC
>APFE030878584.1:111217-191605 GCA_000404065.3 Pinus taeda
TGTTCCTTAATAATTAGTAGGCCTTCGAACCTCATTGTAACACATTTTAGAGGCATGTAGCCGCCACGTCTCTTCTCAAAGATAAGCTAGTCTTATTTCAATTCTATTTGTAAGCATATTTCAGTATTTGATATTAATGAAATGAAGTTTTATTTCTACTGCATCTCTGTATTTATGGTTATATGTGTAATTTGTTGCATTCATGTTTAAATTCAGATCAGTGGTATCATAGGGGTCTACTCTTTCTCTAGTTTTCTTTGCATGTCCCCAATGAGGTTGGGATATAAGGAGTTAGAGCTTGAATTGATTGAACCTTTGCATGACTAGCCTCACAAATCTCAAGGACCTCCCATGGCAGAAGAAAAGAAAGACAAGGGAGTAGGAGATCCTTTCAAAATATTGCATGGAGAATCCCTCGAGCGATAGAGGAATGCGATGATAGACAACTTCACCAAGATCCTTCAATGGTTTCCCACCAACGATGCATCCACATCCAACAGCCACTTTGGAGGCGCCACTCCTTTTAAGGTACATGTAAATGCTAACATTCCCATATGAGGGTCAAATAGATGAAGACATCATAGATAAATGGTTAAATCTGCTCAAAGGATAATTTTTTGTTCATGATTTTTCCAGCTTGGAAAAAATCACTTTTTCTCTTCTCAAAGTCACCCCCCACGTCAAAGACTAGTGGGAAAAACTATGACCAGAAGGATGAAAGCATGCCCTCACTGTTTTCAGCTGAACCCACTTGGAATTCATTCTGGGATGCCATCAAGGAGAAGTGCTACCCTGTCAGGAGCTATGAGGATACATACATAAAGTGGATCATGTTGCGGAAGGGGAGGGACCAAGACATGCTGGAGTTTACCAATGTTTTTCATACCCTATGCATGAAGTTGGATATCAAGTATTCTGAGACACATTTGGTACTCAAGTACCATGACTACCTACATAAGTTCATCCAAGATGAGATGGAGTTCCTAGACATCTCCTTGCTTGGCACAAAATACCAATACGTTGTCAAGATCGAGAAGAAGCTTAAACTGTAAGGACTCTGGACACCACATATCTCCACAATGGTATGATATTGTCCACTTTGGGCCTAAGCCCTCATGGATTTGCTTTTGGACTTACCCCAAAAGGCCTCATACCAATGGAGATATTTGTCCATCCTTATATACCCATGATCCTCCCCACTTCTAGTCAATGTGGGACTTTGGTCGTATACCAAACAATCCTCCCCTCGAACAAAGGACCATCGAGCCTCCCCTCAAACGATTATCCATCTGTCCACTCTTTACCAACCAGGATTCTCCGCTCCAATGCGTTGGAAGCACACGCCTTACATGGAGCACCACCTGCCTCGAGAGCTTGCTCTATCCCAGGTCAACTCCTCTTCACCGTGTTGGGACCAGGACACGTCCATGAAGAATCCAGAGCACACCACCTGTCTAACCAAGCTCATCCACGGATCCCATTATGATATTACTAGGGCCCACCACCTTCGTTCGGCATTCCGAGGATTCATCCACTTGGCTAACTTCGGAACTTGGCTCTGATACCACTTGTAAGGACTCTAGACAACACATATCTCCACAATGGTATGATATTGTCCACTTGGGGCCTAAGCCCTCATGGATTTTCTTTTGGACTTACCCCAAAAGGCCTCATACCAATGGAGATATTTGTCCATCCTTATATACCCATGATCCTCCCCACTTCTAGTCAATGTGGGAATTTGGTCGTATACCCAACAATCCTCCCCTCGAACAAAGGACCATCGAGCCTCCCCTCAAATGATTATCCATCCAACCACTCTTTACCAACCAGGATTCTCCGCTCCAATGTGTTGGAAGCACACGCCTTACATGGAACACCACCTGCCTCGAGAGCTTGCTCTATCCCATGTCAACTCCTCTTCACCGTGTTGGGACTAGGACACGTCCATGAAGATCCAGAGCACACCGCTTGTCTAACTGAGCTCATCCACGGATCCCATCGTGATATTACCGGGGCCCACCACCTTCGTTCGGTATTCCGAGGATTCATCCACTTGGCTAACTTCGGGGCATGGCTCTGATACCACTTGTAAGGACTCTGGACACCACATATCTCTACAATGGTATGATATTGTCCACTTTGGGCGTAAGCCCTCATGGATTTGCTTTTGGACTTACCCCAAAAGGCCTCATACCAATGGAGATATTTGTCCATCCTTATATACCCATGATCCTCCCCACTTCTAGTCAATGTGGGACTTTGGTCGTATACCCAACAGTTAAATGGAGCCCCATCAACTACTTTCAATGCTTCAAGAGGAATTCAACAAGGGGATACCTTATCCCCCTTCCTCTTCATAATTGCAGTAGAAGGATTAGGTAGATATTTCAAAAAAGAATTAAGAGAGAGGAAAATTCAGGGTCTGAGATTATGGAGCAATCACACTATTGTTTCCCATCAAGAGTTCGTAGATGACATAATGATCTACTACAAAGTTTCCTTGAATGAGGTGAGAAGGATAAAGAAAATTATAGAAGTGTTTATGAAAGGATCAGGTATGGAGGTTAACAAGGAAAATTGAAGAACTTTCTTTTTTAATACAGTGGAACCTATCAGAAATCATTTAACTAGGACCTTGGGCTACAGAAAAGGGGAGCTCCCAACAAAGTATTTAGGAACTATGCTAGACTCTACATCCCTGAAAATAGGAAATTGGAAGTCTATCGTGGAAAAGATCATGAAAAGATTGGATAATTGGTCCTTTCGTACTCTGAATCTAGCAGCTAGGGTAGTTTTGCTCAAATCAACCATCCAAGCGATTCTGATATATCCTCTCTCTGTAATGGCAGCTCCAAAAGGGATATGTAACAAGTTGATAGAAATATACAGGAAATTCCTATGGGGAGGACCTAAGCAACAAAAGAAATGGGCTCTCTGCTCATGGAATAGCTTAACCAAACCAAAAGAAAAAGGTGGACTAGGCCTAAGGGATCCATCGATTCTAAATCAAGTGCTAGCAGCTAAATTAAGATGGAGATGGATGCAAGGAGGGAAGGACATGTGGAAAGAGATATGGACTGCAAAATACAATATGCCTTCGACTCCTGAAGAAATATTAAGGAAACAAGAATCACCTCGAGGATCAGATATATGGAACTTGACTAATCAAAGCAGAGAATTAGTTGGTGGACATATATTTTGGGAAATCAAAGGGGGACAAAATGCAAGATTTTGGGAGGAAGCGTGGAATCAAAGGGAGAAAATGCTGAATATTCAAGGAATGCAGGGAATCTATAGAAAAAGTATGGAGAGAGAACTCTTTAAGGTCAACGATTATTGGATAGAAGGAAGGGGAAATGAAGAGTGGAGAGAATGGAAACCATTGGAAGACTGGAACAGGAATGCAACAGAGGAACAAAAAACAATGTTCAGGAAGGAATTATATTCCAGGAAAATAAAAAACAGAGGAGGCAATGATATTCTTCGATGGGTTAAAGAAACCAAAGGAACCTTCACTATTAGGGAATCATATAATGTCAAAATCCATCAAGAACAGGGGGAGGAGGAACAAAAGTGGAGGAAAATATGGAAAAATAAATGGTGGCCAAAAATAAAGTTGTTCGTTTGGTTAGTTGGGAGAAAGCGCATTCTTTCGTGGGATCGGATCCAAAAAAGAGGATTCTCAGGACCATCAAGATGCTTCCTCTGCTACGACGACATTGAAGACTAGGAACACCTTCTCAATGGATGCAGAATAGCCCAGTTCCAATGGGAAAAGACAAGAGAGTTATTCTCGACAACTGAATGAAATCTACAGGATATAATTCAAACTCTATGTAACTGGGGAGAAGGAAAGTTTAAAAGGTCGGTGATAAGAAGAGCCTGGAACATGGTGGCAGGTTTCAATGTATGGAATATTTGGAAAGAGAGGAATGGTCGAATTTTCCTGGGGAAAATATGAAGCCCGGAAGAAGTCTGGCAAAGGACCCTAAAACAAATCAGAGAATCAATCCTCGCAGAAATTTGGTCAGAGGATGAGTGGAAGACCTCTGAGGAAGAAGCAGAAATACTAAAACGACTAAACCTGGAACAAGGAATGGTCGTTCATCGAAAATCCAAGCAACTCCAACCTATTGTCAGCCAAAATATAGTTGTCTTTCGTAAGCCTCAGGAAGGTTTTATCAAACTCAACTCTGATGGTGCGACGAAGGGGAATCTAGATCCAGCTGGATTCGGAGGAATCTTTAGAAATAGTCAAGGAGGGGTAGAATGGATCTTTGCTGATCATGGAGGAACAATGAGTAATAACGAGGCAGAATTCATGGCAGCTTATCAGGGCCTCAAAATTACGACAAGAAATGGTTACAGAAAGTTAGAGATAGAAGGAGATTCAACCCTGGTCATAAACACCATTAGAAAATTAGTACAAGGGAAACAATGGGAGCGGGTTGTCAAAAGCTGGAGAACAGCGAGCATAGTCCAAGAAATCGAAGAAGCTTTGAAAGGCATCGAATTCAAAATCATAGCCCACATAAGGAGAGAAGGAAATAAGCCTGCGGATTGTTTGGCCAATTGGGGAAGTAAGGAAGTACTAGGGAAAGTGGATGACAGCTGGACAAATCAAGCAACGATGACAAGATGGGAAAGTTTAAAACAACTCATAGATAATGATAACCATGAATCATCATAATGGTAAACAAAAAACCATGAAGATTTGGAGCGGGAAGATAAGGCAGGGTAATTCGACACAGAAGACAAGACAGAAGGATGGTGGCCTCTCCGCCCTGGCGCTAACATTTAATGATAATTCTGAGCAGCAGGTACGCAGTTCAATACAAATTGCGGAAACCATTGAAGAGGGCATCATTCAAATTGCAAGGGAGAAAGGAAGTGGAGGGCTAACCCATCATCAGCGAAAAGGTGGCGCAATTTGTATAAAGCGGAGTAAGCGAAGGATGGAAGACAACAAGATCGTAGAGAAGGTGGCGAGGAAGGGTGCGACCTGGCAGAGGAACCAACATCAACGTCTCAACCGAACCAAAATGGCTGTGAGCAGGGATAAAGGATTCCAGGCTGAGAGGGAGGCTCCCGGAAAGAGACAACCTGATCAAAAGAAAGTTAAAATTGAAATTGAAAGCTTAGACGAAATGGAGAATAACCAGGAAGAGAGTTTTCAGAGCAGGAATTTTGAAATAGGTCAGAGCAGCAAAAGTCCTAAGAGAGGCAGAAAAGATGGAAGAAGGAAGGCTCGCGAACAGAGAGGCAGAGGTAGACCCCGACAAACCAGTCGCAGTGAGGACTAGAAGCAGCCTCAGGGGAAGAGAAAACGGGAGAAGAAATCCATACGCAGTGCGGTGCATGAATCAGAACAAGCATACAACCTTGAGACTAATGAGGATATAAGGAAAATCAATGAAGCTATGGAGGATAGAGTCTTGGAGGAACCCTCCAACCCGGAGATGGACGAGTGGTCTTCCCAGCTGCCTGACCTAGGCAATACCAGAGGTAGATTGACCCTTTATCGCCGTGCTCTCCACATGTATTGGGTGCTGAAGCATCTCTTGGCTAAGGCTATGGAGCAAGTAGCAGCAGATATGGTGGAAATGGCTCAGGAAGCAGCGACTGCGAAGAAGGAGGTGGCGCATGTGGAAGGGGTGATGCGTATTCAAAATGAACAAATCAAGGAGATTCAGGAGCTGCTGAAGGAGCTGGTGAAGAACAAAGCCAGCACTGAAACCACAAAGGTTTGCGCCGGGATCTAGAGGCTCAGACCAGTTTTTTGAATTTTGATGCTACTGCTTTGTCTCTTTAAATTTAGTTCGCATGTCAAAATAGCAGCAGTTAAGATAGGTCTTTTAGAAGATCTTTGATAGAACAGTTTTTTGAAAATCTTCCAGAGTAATTGGGTTGTCTGGTTTGCAAATCTGTAATGACGGTTTTTGAAACTGAAAACAGTTGTGAATGCTTGCTGGAGAGGAACCAACAGATCCGGTTTCCCGTTTGGGCAGATTGAGGTTCCTCAGGTTGTATTTTCAGTTGTGTTTTAAATAATAGAAATGCCTTAGTTTACAAAATAAAAATTATGTGGTGGACAAAATCGGATTGACAATCCTGTGTATCTCGGACCCTTGTGGCAGCAAGCTATGGACAGAACAAACATTTTTTGTGGCTCGGATCTTAGTATAGGAACAAAGGCTCAGACATTGGACAAATAACTCACATCTTGGAGCTCGGATTCATCACTCAAAAGTTAGAACCTCAACAATAAATCTTTGGACATGTTCCCTTATTGCAGCATCACAAACCTGTGTTCTAAAACTTTACACCTTAGAACTACATACAACAGAAAATAGAACATACATGTGGTTTATCGTTGCGCAGTCTTATGGACAAGCTTAGAGAGGTGTAAGGCACATACTTGAACACCTTTTAAAGCTCGGATTTGAGATTTGTAAAAGCTCAATTACAAATCTAAAGAACAATCGTTTAAAAAAAGGCTTGGATTGTTGTCCTTATTAAAGATTAGAAGCTTGGATTGTTGCCACTGTTGTGAAGTTCAGATTAAGGATTGTTGAGCAACCTTTTGTTGAGTTTTCAGTGACCTGTGATAGTTCGAAATTGAAGGCTCAGTAAAACTTGTTGCCTATAAGACTTCGGATCTCTAGAAAAGTGCAGACTACAAGACAATGACCTTTTTGGAAGGTGTGTGTGGTGCAATCTTGAAGATTGTTTGAATAAACTAGAAGCAAATTTGGGTTGACATTGGGAACAGTTGCTTTGAAACATTGTCTTGAAGACACCCTAAAGGATTCATTGAGGTGTTGTGAAGATCTTGAGAAATCAAAAGAATAATTGTGCAGACCTTGAAGCATCCTTGAAAGAAAGTTTGGAAGAATATTTTAAGTAGTTGAAGCTTTGTGAAGACATATCTTGGAGAATCATCATGAAGCCTATTGAAGAAATTATTGGACATCATGATGCACTGATGTCATCATGAGGTGACCTTGGAGATTTTGTTTGGGTACCATGAAGAGTTGTGGTGACACCTTCATGTGAAGACAAAGTTTTCATTGATGGGCTAAGCATATTGGAGATTGATTGAGGTATCCCTAGAGGATAGGAATCCTCAAAGAGATCAAGTTGGAAATCTAGAGGATAGGAGTCCTCAAAGAGATTGGGTTGGAGCATGTACCAGAGATAGGGTTGGAGCCCTAAAGGTTTGTGCCTCAAAAAGACAAGGTTGGAGCCTTAGGAAGATAGGATTGGAGTCCTAGAGGTTGGCGCCTCCTGAAGTCCAAGTCAGTTCTTGGTAAAGTACAGTTTGGAGCCTGCTGGATTGGAGATTCATGTCTTCATCTAGGGTTGGAGCCCTACACTATATTGTACTTGATTTATTGTAAAGAAGAGGATTGAAGTCCTTGTTATTCGTGATTAATAAAAGTATTTATTCTTATTGTTAACTTTGTGTCCTAATTATAAGTGATCTAACTGGTAAAAATAAAAATTGAAAAGAACTATTGATTCACCCCCCCCAGTATTTCCAACAATTGGTATCAATGTTAGTGCCTTCACTCAAAGCCTAACAGCTTGAAGGTAGATCCTTAGAACAAAAATGGCAAAGATAAGGAAGAAATCCTTCAACCCTTCTAAAGATGTCTCTTCCTCAACCGTGAAAACTGAAGATAATCAAATTGGGAAAGCTCCATTATTCATTGGAAACTTTGATATATGGAAGGAAAGAATGAAGAAGTTATTAATGGTTGAAGGATTTGAATTATGGGAATCAATTATTACTCAAAGTACGAAGGAATAATAATCCAAGGAATATAATGCAAGAGCAATAAAGGCAATCTTGCATGGGCTACCAGATCCTATAAAGGCGAAAGTGGAGAAATGTTCATCAGCAAAATGTATGTGGGACAAACTTCAAGGGCTTCACTCAAAAGGAGCATTGACCATGACCTCTATTCATGAAGATGATGAAAAGCAAGAAGGAAATATAGAACCCATAAAGGAAGATGAAAACAAGAATGAAGATATCAAAACCAAGGAGGACCTAGAAAATGAAGAAATTGAAGATGATCTCAAAGAAGATCTCAAGGGAAAACTCATAGTTTCCCTATAAGAGATTAGTAGTTTTAAAAAGGAAAATGAGGAGCTCAAGAAGCAAGCACAAGATGGTGACAATTACCTTGAGAAGAGAAGGAAGGAAGTTCACATTTTCTAGCTTCAAATACAAGGAAAAGATGAGGATCTCACCAAGGTAAAGGAGAAATTCCATCAAAACAAGAAAAGGCATCATGAAGAAGTCATATCCATGACAAATCAATTGGATAAAGCAAAGCAAAAGGAAGACACCTTGTCAAGCCATCTTGAACAAAGACACAAGGAATTGAACAAACTTGAAGCAAAAATTGGTCAATACAAGGAAGAAGTCTCCTCCGTTAAATCTCAACTAGAGGAAGAAAAGAAATAAGCACAAGGAGCTGAAAAGGTGACGAAAGTTTTGACCCTCCTAGAAGGGCAAGTCAATGAAGCAGAAAAGGAAAGAAATGCCATGACATGCCAACTAGAAGAAAAGGATGAAGACATCACCAAATTAAAATCAGAAATCACCTCACTTAAGGCCCGATCATGTGAAGCAACTAAGATGAAGGAAGAAATGGAGAATCACCTGGCAAAGAAGGATGAAGAATGCAATATGATGAAAGAAGAAATTAATCTCCTAAGAAAAAAAGTTGATCATCTAAACAAGTTTCTAAAGAGCTCTCAAACCCTAGATGACATCTTAAATTTTCAATGATTTCCTCTTGATAAATCAAGTCTTGGTTATGTACGTGAACCCTCAAATAGTAATGATGCAAAGCCTAATACTTCAAACAACAAAAATGTGGAGAACCTTGGAAGAAATATTGATGCCCCAAATTCCAGCAAAAGCAAGGAGAAGAGTCAATATGAAAATGGGAGAAAACATCCTCCAAGAAGATATGCAGATGGTGTCAAGAATGTAAGAGGAAATGGATATCATCAAAGGATCCCAAAGAAGAATTATTTTAGAAGTACATCAAGGAAATATCCATCCTCCAAGTAGCAAAGTATTTTTTTTGGTTATTGTTATACTTTTACAAATTTTGGGCACATAGCAAAGGATTGTAGGGCATACCACAAGGAAAAATATAATGGTTCACATTAGCTTCGTAGAAGGAAATTTGCAAGAAGAAGTCATGATTCCTCACTCATGAACAAGATGGAATGATTCAAATGTCATAACATTGGACATATGGCTCATGATTGTAACTTGACTTGGGTCCCTAAACAAGCTAAAAACATGACTACCACGCAAGAGAAGAAAGTTACAGAAGTATGGAGAAGGAATCAAATTGGATTAGAAATCCTCTTAAACACTCAAGCCAACAACACATGTTGATTTGATGAATGAATCATTGATAGAGATAATATTACAAGTTTTGATGATGAAATATTGCTAAGAAGAAGACCATGCACACTATTAGGGGGAGCTTGTGATTCTTGACCATTCTTGCAGAAGCTATCTGTGAAGATTCTTATGACAACCTTGATGAGTCACACATGAACAATCATGCTATGAGGAATATCTCCAGATGGATCATTGTTGAAGATGTCTTCCACTTGATCATAAGCTAGCAATATTTCTTGAGAAAAAAGAAGAGATAGAGGAGTTTATGCATGAAGGGGAAGTTAGTTGATCATCTACTTCATCCATTTCCATGAAGGCATGCAAAGGGTTAGGGGGAGAAATTCCATCAAAGAAAATCATAATGACAGAGGGAGTCGCAAAGAGCAACATAACAAGAAGCAACATCATGACAAGGGTGTTGAAAAGTGTAACTAAGTTCGATCTTCATAATGACACGTATTTATGATTTTATGTAATGAGATGTAAAGAAGAAAAATAAAATTATTGTATTTCTTGCTTCATGGGTTTCATGAGCAAGATATGTTATTTTTGAGTCAAGACTCCCATTTAGAGTCTTTAGGAATTATTTGTCATCTAGTCATAAAATGAGAGAGTCATTTTCATGGAACGAAGTCATGTTACACACTGTAAAAGGTCAAACTTGTCTATGTAAAGTATCCTCCAAGACCTTGTCACTTATCCTCTTCAAGTCAGCCTACAATGAATATAGAACTTGCTAGAAGATGTCGGCCTTCCTCATGTGATCATGTTGGCCTAAGAGATATGAGATGAAGTGTATAAATAGCCACACTCGGCCTCTCTTAGTGGCAAGAAAATTTGACAAGAAATTTAGTGAAGAAAAGTGCGAAGAAGAGCATAGTAGCAAAAGTGCAAAGAAGGGATAGAAAAGAAGAATTCTTCTGGGGTTTGTCAAGTTTTTCATCGGGAATTCCAACTCATATGATTCAAGGGATGATGGCATGATGACGTAACAAGAGAAGTAGGTCAAGAGAATAAAGCTTTTTTGTTCAAAGGAATCTGCTGCAACTCTGGATGACTCAAAGGAAAGATGAGGTACATATACTTACATGGGATGTTATGAAAAGTCAAATAATATAGTTGTAGATAATATGGATCACTATTTCTATCTTGGGAAACACGATCAAAGAAAAATGGATATCCTTCTCTAAAAATTGCAGAAAAGCATAGGTCACACTAGATGAAATCAACATAATACGTCCTCATGTGTTGAGAAATCTGGGGAATTAGCATTGGGTGATTTCTCTTGCTTTAGTGACTGCGTGTGAATGATTTTTACATGTTTAGATTAGGATCTTCTTCATGTTAGATTATTAGTGTTATTCTTCATAAAACATTAACCAATGCATGAACATAAATAGACAAAAGACGTAGTATGTAGGCTATAATCCAGGGCCAAAACCTCACACTCTTTGAGAGGAAAACCCACAAAAATTCCTCTTATAGAGATTCCAATTTACAAATACCGAGATCAAGACCAAGACCCTTGAACTATTAGCCACACCAAGACCAAGACATTAATTATTTGTTCTTCATCTTGACTCGTCTTCCTCTTTGACCCTTCTTCATGTTGAGATCATCTCTTCAACGAACTGTAGATGTACTAGTCACGATACCGAAGCATGTCAAGGTAATGTCACCAAAAATGTGACCTCTGCAACAATACCGAAACATGATGATAAATATATGAATAATAACTTCTTCATAGCACACAGTGGTGTCCAAGATAGCATCGATTTGTGGGCTTTTTAAAGGATAGAGATTTAATATATATGTGCTTCTATGATGTGGTGTTTTTCTGTTGCAGCACAGAAGCCTTTAATTCATGATATCTGAACTATTATGCCTAGACAATACTTCGGTGGCATTTCATCTACTTCATCCATTTGCATGAAGGCATGCAGAGGCTTAGGGGGGGCAAGTCCATTAAAGAAAAGCATAATGACAAAGGGAGTCGCAAAGAGCAACATAATAAGAAGCAGCACCATGACAAGGGTGTTGAAAAGTGTAAGTAGGTTCGGTCTTCATAATGACATGTATTTATGATTTTATGTAATGAGATGTAAAGAAGAAAAATAAAATTATTTTATTTCTTGCTTCATGGGTTTCATAAGCAAGAGATTTTATTTTTGAGTCAATACTCCCATTGAGAGTCTTTAGGAATTATTTGTCATCTAGTCATAAAATGAGAGAGTCATTTTCATGGAACGAAGTCATGTTACACACTGTAAAAGGTCAAACTTGTCTATGTAAAGTATCATCCAAGACCTTGTCACTTATCCTCTTCAAGTCGGCCTACAACGAATATAGAACTTGCTAGAAGATGTCGACCTTCCTCATGTGATCATGTCAGCCTAAGAGATATGAGATGAAGTGTATAAATAGCCACATGTGGCCTCTCTTAGTGGTAGGAAAATTTGACAAGCAATTCGATGAAGAAAAGTGTGAAGAAGAACCTAGTAGCAGAAATGCGAAGAAGGAATAGAAAAGAAGGATTCTTCTGGGGTTTGTCTTGGGTTATATACTCTGCCACGTTCGAAGGAAGAAGGATCGAAGGCATCACAAGAAGATCGAAGGAAGAAGTTATTGTTGCATTGAAGTAACTTTTGGTTGGGCATAGAATCTCGCAAAAGGAGGCCGAAGAGAGGCACTATAGAGGAGTCTAATTAAGAGGCTCATTCTAGGGTTTTTGGAATAGAGACCAAGATTTATTGGATAAGCTAAGAAGAGTAGTGTGAAGTCTATAGACCAAGGAAAGTAGTGTGAAGTCTACAGATCAAGAAAAGTAGTGTGAAGTCTAGAGACCAATATTATCTAGAGGAAGCAGTAAGAAGCCTAGAGATCGAGATTCTCTAGAGGAAGCCAGTGAAAGCATAGAGACCAATATTCTCTAGAGGAAGCCGAGAAAGGGAAGAGACAAGGTATCAAGGCTAGTAACAAGGTTCTTGGGAGGATACTAGAGTCAAGGGTCTTTGTCATGGTCTTGGTATTCATCAATTGAAGATCTATAAGAAGAATTTTGATTAGGTTTTCCTCTCAAGAGGTGAGAGGTTTTGGCCTTGGCTAAGAAGCCTACATGCTGTGTCACTTGTCTTCCATTGTGCATATTGGTAATTGTCTTGATGAAAAGAACACAATAATAATATAATGAAGAAAAGACTATAAGTTGAGAAGTAAAAGTATATCACACGCAATTATCATGCAGAGAAATCTTTTAACTCCTTTTTCCCTAGATTTATCAACATGGTTTTAGAGCTTAGGTGTTGAAGTCAAGAAGGAGAATTCAATCAAGAAGACATCAAGCCTCGAGGAAGGATCGTAGCAAATTCAAGGGATATCATGGTCAAGATCTTCAAAACCCTAGATCGAAGAAATCTACACCAGCAAGAGTCTTGAAACCATATTCAAGAAAGAAGGAAGACTAGAACATTCAAGAAGGATTGTGAATCAAGCTCTCTCTCCTCAATCCCTCAAGCAAATCATCTATCAACCTCAAGATTAAGAAGGAAGCAAGCAACATTCACTCAAGTAAGTCTATGAATATATCCGATAATATCAAAATGTCTTTTTGTAAGGAAAGCGATAAATTGGTTAGGGCTTCAAATTTCCTTGCATGGAAGAAAAGAATAGACCTAAATGTTATTGAGAATGAGGTCATGGATCACATCAAGGGGTCAGTAACCCAGCCTCCAAAGGAAGATACTCAAGCACATTATAGATTCATGAAGGGAGAAGTGAGAGCCCAGAGGATTCTTAAAGAATCTATAAAAGACTCTCTAATCCCATATGTATCAAAGTTGGAGACTGCAAAAGCTATATATGACAGACTGGTAAAGTTGTTTTTTGTAATCACTGTAGGAGAAGTAATCTCATTATGACAAGAACTCTACAAACTGAAAATGTCCAAGGAAGATGGAATAGCCTCACACTTCATGAGGATATCATAAATTCGAGATCAACTACAAGATCTGGGAGAAGTCATGTCTAATAGAGAGATTAGCACAGTGGTACTGAATACACTATCAGAAGAATGGGGTAACTTCACTTCAACTTTATATGGGAAGAAAGAGGCTAATCCATTTCAAGATCTATGATCACTCTGTAAGATCGAAGAAACCAGACTGAAGGCCATGGTTGATGTAGGATCAAATGAGTAGAATCAAGCATATGATGTTATGACAAGAAGAAAAGGGAAATTTGGAAAGTTTGGTCCTCAAAAGAAAAAGAAAAACATGGCTAATGTAAGATGTTATGGATGTCAAGAGTTTGGGCAGTATAGAAGAGATTGTCCTAAACATAAGAAGGACAAGAGGGATAAGGAAGAAGTCCATATTACTGAGAAAGTGAAAGAACCTAAGACAAAGAAGCTTAAGAAGGAGGAAGTAAAAGATATCTACTATGTCTGAGATGATCTTCTTCACTAAAAGGTACTTTTCACTTGTAATTTATAGATAGGAAACAATATAAATAAGATAGGATGCATCAAATTTTAAAATATCAGCGCGATAAAAGCATTAGAAGTAAGAGCTCGTGACATGGGAAGTGCAAAGAATGTCTAGAATAAATTCTATTGATTAAAAAGAATAAGAGCTCTTGGAAACCTCATTGAAATCTCAAGTGATACTTATAGAAAGAAGTAGAGGTCATCATTGACTAGGATCATCATACATTAGTCAATAAGGAAACATATGTTGGGTGGGGATATAAAAGATCCTCAAGTTTCTCTAATGGAATCCTTATCAGAGGATTCACCAATCTAGAATGGAAGCAAGTGTTTCATCAAGAATTCCAACTCGTAGGATTCAAGGGATGATGGTATGATGACATAACAAGTGAAGTAGGTGAAAATAATAAAGCTCTTATTCTTTCAAAGGAAGTTGTTGCAAGTTCGGATGGCTCAAAGGAAAGATGAGGTACATATACTTACATGTGATGTTATGAAAAGTCACATCATATAGTTGCCGATAATATGGATCATTATTCCTATCTTGGGAAACATGATCAAAGAAAAAGGCATATCCTCCTCTGAAAGTTGCAGAAAGGTGTAGGTCACACTAGATGAAATCAACATAATATGTCCTCATATGTGTTGAGAAATCTAAGTCATTAGCATTAGGTTATTTCTCTTCCATTAGTGAATGTGTGTGAATGTTCTTTACTTGTTTAGATTAGGATCTTCTTCATGTTAGATTACTAGTGTTCTTCTTCATAAAACAATAACCAATGCATGAACATAAATAGACAAGAGACACAACATGTAGGTTATAAGCCAGGGCCAAAACTTCTCACTCTTTGAGAGGAAAACCCACACAAATTCTTCTTATAGAGATTACAATTTACGAATACCAAGACCAAGACCAAGGCCCTTGACCTATTAGCCACACCAAGGCCAAGACACTAATTCTTTGTTCTTCGTCTTGACTCGTCTTCCTCTTTGACCCTTCTTCATGTTGAGATCATATCTTCAACGAACTGTTGATATACTAGTCATGACATCGAAGCATGTCAAGGTAATGTGATTTGATAATCACCCTACGAGTGACCTCAGTTAAAGATTTATTAAATGAAGGTATTACAGACTCATGTGCTGGTGTGTGTCTATGTTATTTAGGCAACAGATCAATCAGATTGCAAATACACAGACACTTGAAATGGAAAACAACAGAGAAATACAGTAAGCAAATACAAGAACACAAGAAATTAATAAGGAGTTCACCCTATCGTCCAGGGCTACATCTCCGGTCCAGCTCTTAGTGGTGACCTTCTTTTATTGTGTCTTGAAGTAGAGAATTACAATGACGGAGCTCGATATGAGTCTCTTGAAATAGATTGGCTTGGCAGGTTGGTTCTTGGATTCCCCAAGCCACTAGAGTACACAAACTCTTTTCCTTGCCATCTCTTTGACCTCTCTGCTCTGACAAATACTCTCAGGGATGGCTCAAATCTCTCAAGCTCTCTGGTGCTCGACGCTGCCTTTGGTCAGCTTGGCCCTCTGTCTTCTTTTTGCTTTTTGCTTCACTGGTTCTTCTCTTCTCCGTCTTCTGTTTTCAGTGTTCCTCTCTGGGTGTCCTTTCTACTCTCTGTTCATAGCTTTAAAGCCATTTGGGCTCATGGTAGTTCGATTCCTCTTCCCCTCCATCGATTCACCTGTTATAGCTTTGCTTAGAGTTCCTTGTCTTGGTGTCATCATCAGGCTCACAGGGAGTGGCCACTTGTCCTCCTACAAACTGCGTCAGCCTGCTTCGTCGGTTCAATTCTTCGGTTACGTCGTGGAATGAGTCTTCCGCCATCTTGGTGGTCAAAGCGGACCTCATATTCTTCTAAATCGTGGCTTATTCCCTCATTAAATCCGGTCTTACCGTCGGGCACAATATCAACCATCAGATCTGGATCCCCTAGATCCAATGCCATCCACTCATTTCGCGTGATGGACTTGCTTGTCCGTTAGTGCATGATGAGCGGTGGTTTTCTCTCTCCTTCGCTTGCCACGTGTCGGGCGCTGAGTGGAATCACTCCGCTTTCACCAAAACTACTTACCACCCATGGATTTCTCCGATCAATACTGCCAATTTTGGAGCAGGTCCTGCCTTTAGCTCTTAGCCTTTTATCCCATAGTTTTACCAGCTCCCACACGATCGGGTGCTCGGGGCCCCTCCTTTTTGAAGGTTTTTACCCAGAGCGCTAATCGTGCATCAAAAAATTCCTCCATTTCCCGATCTGGGCTTCCTAGGGGCTAATTTCGCCTCCTGCACAGTCTCCATGGGCCTCGGTCAGTGCGCTTTGACCAAGGTCCTTGTCGTTCCACGCTGGCTGCCAACTTCCACTAGTTTAGAGGTATTTTTGATCATTGCACTCAATTCTTTGAAGTCTGTCCTGACCTGGTATAGCCATGGTTCTTTTGAATATTCTTCATGGATCCAATTCGGATCACGACCTTCCCATTGAAAATCTTTCGGACCACCAAAAGTTGGTTTTCAACCATCAACTAAGTGAGGGTACTGCTGTCTCACTTGTCCAATCTTAGTTCATTTTGCACTACTCGGCTTTGAACCTTTGATTCCAATTCTGAGGTACTCAACGTCTCCTCTACGTGTTGTCCTCACCTTCCTGTCTAAGACTATGTCTTCCTGCAATTCATTCAGATATTCAAGTAGCAGGTCATCAATAGAAGGCAATTGACCTTTCTCTTCAGGATACTCAATCATTGAAGGTTCAAACAATCTCAAGCAATCTGCATTTACGACTGAGTAGATGTGTATGTAAGCTGGTAGATCAGGGCGAAAATAATTTTCACCGATCCTCTCAAGTATCTTGAAGGGTCCATACCTGATAGGCTTTAGCTTTTTACCTTCACCTTGCATCCTGTCCTTGCTCTTATATAGCCAGACCTGGTCACCAACTTGAAAACTATGCTCCATCTAATGCTTGTCATGCCTAGCCTTGTATTTGGCTTGGCTCTTTTCCAGCTGTTCTTGTTAGCTCTGCTATACAAAAGGATAAAAAATGGATCCAAAAACACTCCCAAACTCTGCAAATCTGCTTAAAATCATGCCAAGGGATCCATTCATGCTATCGAAATCTCCAATTGTTGTCAAAGCTTATCCACTGATCGAAATAGATGTAGCTGTAAAGCCCTTGGAAGGTCGGCAATACACTATCAGGAGGCGAAAACACTCTAAAACCATGAAAAAACCCACAGGCACAGGCTTAAACAATAGTTGCACAGTAGCTGTTAGATCAGGCCAATCAATGATCCAGATCTCATCAATGAATTGCAATCAGCATAGGTAGGCAGTGGCAATTGACACAAAACATGGGGTGATGGCATTGCGATCGGCGATTGAAAGTGGATCGTCGATCACGCGCATAGATCGACGGCCCAAATCACATCGACGCTATCACAGAGGAGGACTTATGGACGGGCATAGGACAGTGCCGATCAGCAATCAACGATCATCGCATCGGCGGATCACAATCAGGAAAACCAAGGGGGTAGGGCCTTTACACATGCATGCATGCGACTCGATGGGCCGGACCCGAAAGGGTTTCAGAGTTAAAATGTATTTTTTTTCAGTTCTGCCAGCACCCAACTTTTAATGTATTTTAATGTATTTTGTTGTTTAAACGAAATACAAAGGAGGCTTGGGTGAGCGTCGATAGCAATGAAGCCCGAACCCGAAAGGGTCTGGGAAGTGAAACATATATATTTTGAAGTCTACCAAAGGCAATTTTTCATGTTCTCCAGTGTTTTTTAAGAATTTCCAAATACAAAGGGAAGGAAGGGAATTGGCTGAGTGCGACATGCGATAGCGGCTTAAAGGGCAGACCCAATAAAGGAATTAATCACGTTTATGTTCTTTTTGAAGTCCAAAAGAAGCAGAATGGGTGGGATTTACAGCATTACAGTGTTTTTTGTGTAAAACAGAAAACGCTCATTGTCAAACATTTTAAAGGGAAAGCAAAAGCCCGAAATAGCCATTTCAAGAAAGAGACATAAGGCTGGAAGAGGAAAGGCGACAACACAACACATGCAGCTCATCCCAAACCGACAAGTAGTCATGGAGTAGTACATCGCAACAAACCACTGCATTCAACAAGCAGAATGGCCGAGGGGAAGAGGATGTGCCTTGAGCAGACCAGTGCATTTATCAGTCATGGAATTCATCCATATCACTCTCCACCTACTCAAGAAGGACAACAAAGCACTAGAGAACGTCAAATTCATTTATGGAAACAAGCAGATTGCAGCAGAGACCCATATCAGAGAGCTAAAGTGCTTGGTGGTCAATTATGACCCCTCCACCCCTAGAGTAGCAGAGCATTTTTGTAAAGACACTCCATATATAACTAGAAAAGAGATGTAATGGGGGTTGATGGTTGTTATTTTGATGTAAAGTTCAACTTCTGGAGACTTAACTACTTTGACACTTGCAGCATCTGGTCTTCATTTTAAGCTAATACAAGATTCTCACAGTTAATTGCTCACTTTCCACCTCTTCTTTGTTCAAGGCTGTTCCTGTTATGAATTTGTTCATGTGCTCTTGATATTTAGCATTAGAGGGGTTGTCATCCCACCTCTGTGTTGAAGTCTAGTATGTATCATTGAATGTGTTATGCATGTTTCTGTTTATTTAGTGCCAGAGAGCTATCATCCTATCTATGCATTAGGAAATAGATTTTTAGACCTTTTTATTGGTTGCAACCAGCCATCACATGGTCTTGTGCATCTGCTGGTGTGGTCAGTATTCTCCATGTTCACTTAATCCTCAAAATGTGAGTAATTGGTGGTCTAAAGCCTTGTAGTCTGGGGGTGCTCACCCATGTCTGGAGTTAAGCATAATAGAAGTTGTTATCTGGCCCGAGCAAGCATCATTCCTTCCATTCATCCATTTCCCACATTTTTGTTGAGATTGTAATGTTCCCGAGCATCTCCGATATACAACCTAGGAGAGTTTCTTGGGGTGATAACATTAATTGGCGCCGTTGCCGGGGAGAGGAGATTGAAGCTCAGCTTCCCTGGGAGAACAACACAGTTCCAAATTTTGATGATAGACAAAGTCTGGACACATTTCTGGTTGTAATCATCTATCTAGCAACTCCACTGGAGGAAGACCAACCTTTGGCGACTCCACATTTCAGTCCTGGCTCAGTTTGTGAGGCTTACTCAAAGAAATCCTCAGAAATCACCAATTGAACCAGCGCCTGACCCTGAGAATATTGTTAACCCGAAGAAAACATCACGGAAAGGAGCATCAGGATTAGGTAGGCCCAATAAATCTTATTTATCTCTGCATGAGAAGTTTTTAGTTGAAGATACATAGTCTGAGGAACTAGAACCTAGTATTGATAGTGAAGAATCAGTGGTAGAGATTTATAAAGCTCCTTTATCTTTTAGTTCCCCTTTGGATCTCAGTCCAAAGAAAGTTTCCCATACAATCCATCATATTCCCTTGTCTCTGTCATCCATTTCATTGTTCCCCACTATTCAATCTACCAGTATCCTTTCACCCACCCCAGTCATGGCAGGCCAGCAAGTACCCACAAAAATGGAAAGAATCGTAGCTGTTAGGTATGGACCCCTAGTCTTGACTATTCCTTTGAATGCCATGCATGTAGGAGAGTACCAGAAATACATGCCTAAGTTCACTGGTACAGAGGGGGTTAACAGCTGAAGAACACCTTGAATCTTTTTACATTTATGCTAATAACTTAGATATAAGTGAAAATGATGTGTGGATGAGAGTTTTTGTCTAGATATTCGATGGAGAGGCTAGAAAGTGGTTCAGAGAATTGCCCCCCGGATCTATTGCTGTTATTGAAGCCTTAGATGATGCATTTTTGAAGCAATGGGGAGATAAGAAGGACCTGTTATACTATCATACTAAGTTTGGTAACCTAAAGAGGGAAAATGGGGAATCATTGCCTGATTTTAATAAGAAATTCAATCGTATGTATAGTAAGATACCAGCTGAAGTAAATCCTACTCCCACCTCTGCCAAACTCACTTATGCTAGTGCTTTTGAATATGATTTCTACCTATTATTAAGAGAAATAAGTTGTGCCATTTTGGGAGATATGCAAGACGCAACCCTAGAAGTAGAGTCTAATATCATGGCTACAGAAAAGCTCAAAAGTCATGCTGACAGAAGGAGGCAAAGAGGTGAGGATTCTTCTTTCTCTACCTCATCTTTCGAACCCAAATTTGATAAAATTACTAGAATGATCGAGTCCTTGGCTGCTGAAATATCTAAGCTGAAGACGGAGTAGAACTCTGGGAAGGCAAGGCTCCCAAATACATTTGCTCCAAGAAATCCAAATCCATTCAGAAGAGAAAATGAGCAAATGCAAATCATTCAGAAGGGTAAAGAAGCTAACAAGGATCAAAGAGTTAAAGCTCCTTTCCAAAATGTAGTCATGGAGGAGGAATAGATTGAAGAAGAGGATGAAATTCATTGCATGGAAGATAAAGGCAGTGATGCCTTTTCGACATTGGCTGCATATGAAGAAGCATTGCTACAAGACCAAACTAGTCAAGAATGGGACAGAGAGGTTGTTCTACAGACCGATGAATAGTGAAGATATAATCTGAGGTCACATGCAAATAATGTCAGGGAGAATCCTGCCCAAAGAGCTCCTATCCAAACAACGCCATAGAATAGCAAACAAAGAAGACCAACAACTGATCTAGTCATCCTCAAAGCACTAGTTCAAGAGGTAAGAGGTTCTGACAAGTTACCTCCCTCTTTCAGCTTTGAATCAGAAGTTCATAAGTTGAAAATATTTGTGCCTCTGGTAGAGTTGGTAAAGAGTGAAGTGTTTAGAAAGCTTATCCTTCAAGATCTTGAGCTGAGATCCACGCAAACCTCCACTGATTCTGTCAATTTGCAAGATGATAGGCCTGCAGTTGTGCTTTGCCCAATGACCGAGCCTGCTGATGATAATTCTCTATCGTTTTATTTCTCCTTGACCACTCATGATAAAATCATCCACAATTTCCTGCAAGCCATTGGGGCTAGCCACAATCTGATGTCGCAAGCTGTCATGGAAGAGTTAGGCCTTGACATCACCCGACCATACCATGATCTATTCTCCTTTGATTCAAGAAAGATGAAATGTTTGGGACTGATTAAAGATTTAGCCTTTACCCTAACTCAGCTTCCCATGAAGAGTATGGTGATGGACATTATGGTAGCAGATGTCCCTTCTAAGTTTGGCATGTTGTTGTCAAGAGGATGGATGAAGAGACTAGGTGGGACATTGCAGAATGACCTATCTTATGCCCATGTCCCAGTTTTTGGAGGAGAAAGTAGGAGATTGTACAAAGAAGCACAATTAGCATACATCATCAGTGATGAGAAGAATCCTTCCAATCATCCTATTTATGCGGTGGACACTGATTTTGGAGCATGTATCCTCCAAATTGAATAATCCCAGAAGGCCTCGTTGTAGCTAAATAAACCAATTGTTCAGGCTGAGGAGGAGCAAGGAAGTCAAGTTTGGGAGATGTTCTTTGATGGGGCATGTTCCAGGGAGACCGCAGGAGCAGGGGTGGTGCTGATATCTCCTAAACAAGAAAGCACACATCTATCTTTCAAGCTGGCTTTTCAAGTCACCATCAATATAACAGAATACGAGGCTCTGATATTGGGCCTTAACACAACAAAAGATAGAGGAATAAGAGGCATAAAGGTGTTCGGAGATGCTGATTTGATCTTTTAGCAAGTAAACAAAATGTTTCAAGCAAAGCACCCAAGGCTGAAAGCGTACAGAGATGAGGTATGGAGACTCAAAGATTCTTTTGATAATTTTTGTATCTCATATGTTCCTAGAGCCAAAAATCAGCTTGCCGATTCCCTTGTTGTGTCTGTTAGCATGTTTATCCCTCCCATGCCTCCCAAACTAGTTTATGAAGTCCAATGAAATATAGACCATCCTTGCCTGATAATGTCCACCATTGGAAAGTTTTTGAGGATGATGATGAATTGAATAGGTTCTTGCAAGTCATTGATGAATTTTCTGAAATGAAAATTGACCAAGAGAACAAAGCCTTGCCAGAAAGCCCCCAATTCCAGCTTAGAAATAAAGTTGGCAAAGATAGTATCGTCTAACTTCCCAGTAATCATATTCCAAAGGGTTTAATTCCTCTAGAAAGATTATTTTACCAGAATGACCTGCTTTATAAAGCTGCCAAAAATGAAGATCAGTCTGCAGTCTGTAAGCATGATATAGGGAGTCCATGTCAGCCAAGATACATAAATCTGTCCACGCATCTGTCTGCTAACCACAATTTTGAATACTGCAATCTAATGAAGCAATTTGCTGATGTTTTTGCCTAGGAATATAGTGACCTGAAAACATATGATAAGAAGATCATCCAGCATAAAATCCCTTTAGAGAAAGATACTGTACCTTTCAAGTAGAAGCTAAGACCAATAAATCCTTTGCTCCTTCCTCTAATTGAAAAGGAAATCAAGAAATTGTTGGTTGCTCAAATCATAGTCCCTCTTAGATATTCAAAATGGGTAGCCAATTTGGTTGTGGTGAGGAAAGAAAGTGGAGAAATCAAAATCTGCGTTGATTTCAGAAACTTAAACAAGTGCTCCAAGAAAGACAATTATCCCCTACCCAAAATGGAGCATTTGCTGCAGAAAGTCTCAAGAGCCAGAGTGATGTCTTTTCTGGATGGATTTTCAGGGTATAATCAGGTGGTTGTACATCCAGATGATCAAGAAAAGATGGCATTCACCACTCCTTGGGGCACTTTTATGTATTCCAAGATGCCTTTTGGGTTGATGAATGCTAGAGCTACCTTTCAAAGAGCTATGGATATAGCATTTGTGGGAGAGAAAGATAAGTTTGTCCTTATATACCTTGATGACATAACAATATACTCCGGCGGCCATCAAGACCATTTGCAGCATTTGAGAAAAGTGTTCCTGAAGTGCAGAAGGTTTGGGATTTCAGTCAATCCTAAAAAATCACAATTTGCTTTAGAAGAAGGCAAGCTATTAGGACATGTTGTTTCTGCTACAGGTGTCCAAATTGACCTAGAAAGAGTAAAAGCAATACAAACCCTGTCTGCCCTGAGATCAAAGAAGGACATCCAGTCCTTTCTAGGAAAGATAAATTTTGTAAGGAGGTTTATCCCAAATTTTATAGAATTAATGAAGCATATTACCTCCATGTTGAAAAAGGGGTCAGAAATCAAATGGACTGACACAGCAAGAAAATCCTTTGAGTCCATTAAACAAGCTCTTATGGAGGCTCCCACTTTAATCAGTCCAGATTCCAGCAAGGAGTTCCATATATTTTCTTTTGCCTCTAATGACACCCTTGCAGCAGTTTTATTGCAAGCAGATGAAGAAGGCTCAGAGCATTCGGTGGCATTTTTTAGCAAAACTTTAAGGGATGCTGAGCTGAGGTATGATATAATTGAGAAACAAGCATATGCTCTTATTAAATCTCTGAAAGCTTTCAGAGTTTATATTCTTCATTCCAAGATAATCGCATATGTACCCTCTGCTACAATAAAAGATGTCTTAACGCAACCTGATGTTGACGGAAGAAGGGCCAAATGGATTGCAAAGTTGATTGAATTTAACATAGAACTAAAGCCCACTAAGCTTGTCAGAGGTTAGGGTCTCGCTAGACTATTAGCTGAGGAAAATTGCAGAACATTGGACATCAACCTCATGCGCTCGAATTCAGAAAATGGTCAAATAGAAGAAGAGGAAGCAGCTGAACCAGGAGAAAAGCAGTCGGTGGAAGAAAATCTAGCTTCTTGTGATTGGTATTCTGCAATAGTTGAATTCCTACTGAAGCTAGAAATCCCTCCAAGCTTAAGCGCAAGTCAATCCAAAACGATTAAACTCAGGGCAGCAAAATATTATTAATGAAAATCTGCTCTATTGGAGGGATTCATCTGGAATGCTTTTGAGGTGTCTGGACAAAGAACAGTCAATGGAAGTTATGCAGTAGTTTCATTCCAGCATGTGTGGAGGACACCATTATTGGAAAACTACAACCCGAAAGATCCTCAGAGCTGGGTACTATTGGCCCACTTTATTTTCTAATGTCTTTTCATTTGTTAAATCTTGTGACAAGTGCTAAAGATTTGAAGGGAAACAACAGCTGAAGTCCCTGCCCTTAAAACCAATACATGCAAAAGGATCTTTTCAATAGTGGCGCTTGGATTTCATTGGAGAAATCAATCCACATTCTAGTGGCCAGCACAGATGGATATTAGTAGCTAGTGATTATTTTACTAAGTGGATTGAAGCAATCCCTACCAGAAAGGTTGATCATAATGTGGTCATAAAGTTTTTGACATAGCATATCTTTACCATATTTGGTTGTCTGCATAAATTAGTCACAGACAATGCAGCAGCCTTTAGGGCAAAATAATTGGTGGATATGTGCGATTCAATGGGCATTAAACTGGTTCATTCCACCTCATATTATCCTCAAGGAAATGGTCTCACAAAATCTTCAAATAAAAGTCTGATAAGGATAATTAAAAAGCTGCTGGAAGATAACAAAAAGAATTGGGATTCTAAGCTCAAATATGCACTATGGGCCGACAGAGTGACCATTAAGAAATCCACAGGGAATTCTCTGTTCAGGCTGGTATATGGCACTGAGGCCGTGTTACCAATTCAGTTGACTCTCCCTGTGGAAAATTTCCTGCAACAAGAACAGAATGAGGAAGAAGGCATGGAAAAAAGGATCACTGACTTGGCAGAGGTACACCAAATCAGAGAACAGTTGGTTGAAAAGGCTACAACACATCAGAAAAAGATCAAGGAAGCTTTTGACAAGAAGACAAAAACATATAATTTTTAGGTGGGAGACTTGGTTCTGAAGTGGGATGCACTGAAAGAAAAGAAGGGCAACCATGGGAAGTTTGATGCTTTCTAGACAGGGCCTTCTATCATTTCTCAAATCCAAGGGAACAATACCTTCATGCTGAAAAGCATGGAAGGAGAAGCAATTTTTGATGGCCTAGTTAATGCGTGTTTTCTAAAAATTTATGTGGTTTAAGGTCTTTTGGCCTTAAAGTTGTAAATATTTTGTTTTATTAGTTTAGTGTAAGCAAAGTAGACTCCATGCCCAATGGAACAATAGGAAACTTCACTAATTTGTTTTTCATCAGAAAAGCATTGATCTGCAAGTTCTTGAGACCTCACCGGGAGGATATCATCCCCAGAAGGAGCCAGTGTTAGCTCTGCTATACAAAAGGATAAAAAATGGATCCAAAAACACTCCCAAAGTCTACAAATCTGCTTAAAATCATGCCAAGGGATCCATTCATGCTGTCGAAATCTCTAATTGTTGTCAAAGGTCATCCACCGATCGAAATAGATGCACCTGGAAAGCCCTTGGAAGGTCGGCAATACACTATCGGGAGGCGAAAACACTCTAAAACTATGAAAAAACCCACAGGCGCAGGCTTAAACAATGGCTGCACAGTAGCCGTTAGATCTGGCCGATCAACGGTCTAGATCTAATCAGCGGAACGCAATTGGCATAGGCAGGCAGTGGCAATCGATGCAAAACATGGGGTGATGGCATTGCGATCAACGATTGAAAGTGGATCTTCGATCGTGCCCACAGATCGACAGCCCAAATCACATTGACGCTATCATAGAGGAGGACTTATGGAGGGGCACAGGACAGTGCCGATCAGTGATCGCCAATCATCACATCGGCGGATCGTAATCGGGAAAACCGAGGGGGTAGGGCCTTTACACATGCATGCATGCGACCCGATGGGTCGGACCCGAAAGGGTTTCAGAGTTAAAATGTATTTTTTTTTTCATTTCCGCCAACACCCAACTTTTAATGTATTTTAATGTATTTTGTTGTTTAAATGAAATACAAATGAGCCTTGGGTGAGCACCAATAGCAATGAAGCCGAACCCAAAAGGGTCCGGGAAGTGAAACATATATATTTTGAAGTCCGCCAAAGGAAATTTTTCATGTTCTCCAACATTTTTTAAGAATTTCCAAATACAAAGGGAAGCAAGGGAATCGGCCGAGTGCGACATGCAATAGCGGCCTAAAGGGCGGACCCGATAAAGGAATTAATCACTTTTATGGACTTTTTGAAGTCCAAAAGAAGCATAATGAGTGGGATTTACAACATTACAGTGTTTTCTGTGTAAAATAGAAAACGCTCATTGTCAAACATTTTAAAGGGAAAGCAGAAGCCCGAATAGCCATTTCAAGAAAGAGACATAAGGTTGGAAGAGGAAAGGCGATAGCACAGCATGCGTAGCTCATCCCAAACGGACAAGCAGTCATGGAGCAGTACAACACAACAAACCACCACATTCAACAAGCAGTATGGACGAGGGGAAGAGGACATGCCTCAAGCAGACCAATGCATTTATCAGTCATGGAATTCATCCATATCACACTCCACCTACTTGAGAAGGACAACATAGCACCGGAGAATGTCAAATTCATTTATGGAAACAAGCAGATTGCAGCAGAGACCCATATCAGAGAGTTAAATTGGTTGGTGGTCAATTACAACCCCTCCACGCCTAGAGTAGTAGAGAATTTTTGTAAAGACACTCCATATATACCTAGAAAAGAGATGTAATGGGGGTTGATGGTTGTTATTTTGAT
Source organism: Pinus taeda (assembly GCA_000404065.3). Classification (NCBI taxonomy): domain Eukaryota; kingdom Viridiplantae; phylum Streptophyta; class Pinopsida; order Pinales; family Pinaceae; genus Pinus; species Pinus taeda. Next base: position 137,829 of record APFE030878584.1, read on the forward strand.
GTAAAGTTCAACTTCTAGAGACTATAACTACTTTGACACTTGCAGCGTCTAGTCTTCATTTTTAGCTAATACAAGCTTATTTTGCTATTAATTGCTCACTTTCCACCTCTTCTCTATTCTAGGCTATGCCTATTATGAATTTGTTCGTGTGCTCTTTATATTTAGCGTTAGAGGGGCTGTCATCCCACCTCTGTGTTGAAGTCGAGTATGTATCATTGAATTTGTTATGCAGGTTTTTGTTTATTTAGTGCCAGAGAGCTGTCATCCTATATGTGCATTAGGAAATAGATTTGCAGACCTTTTTACTGGTTGCAGTCGGCCATCACATGGTCTTGTGCATCTGCTGGTGTGGTCAGTATTCTCCATGTTCACTTAATCCTCAAATTGTGAGTAATTGGTGGTCTAAAGCCTTGTAGTCTGGGGGTGCTCACCCATGTCTGGAGTTAAGCATAGTAGAAGTGGTTATCTAGCCTGAACAAGCATCATTCCTTCCATTCATCCATTTCCAACATTTTTGTTGAGTTTGTAATGTTCTCGAGCATCTCCGATATACAACCTAAGAGAGTTTCTTGGGGTGATAACAATTCTTGTACTGCCTGGTGGATCTCCTGGATCTATTCAACGAACCTAGGTTCCTTTTTCACATCACTGTGTCCATCAACTGTGGTATCTTTACCAAAGAAAAAATCCAAAGGAGACCTTGGTGTGAAACCAAAACAGGTCTCAAAACGAGATCTGTGTACAAGAGTGTTTTGCTCTGTTGTAAGCATGCTACACATAACACAAATGTTCATCCCAAAGCTTAGGATGTTTGCTGCAATATCCTCTAAGTGACTGGATCACTGTCATGTTAACTACTTCTGTCTAGCCATCGGTTTTTGGATGAAAAGTTGTGCTTTTCTTTAGTTTTGTGTCCATCAGTTCCCACAGACTTGACCAAAACCTCCCCACAAATAGGGTGTCTCGATCAAATACAATGGAAGTGGGCGATCCAAAATGAACCCATACATGTTCAAAGAATAGTTTTACAGTTTGTTCAACTGTAATCTGCTTATTACAAGGTATTAAAATGCACATTTTGTTGAACCTATCCAAAACCACATACAAATAATCATGACCTTTTCTAGACGTAGGTAGTCCCCCAACAAAATCCATGGAAACACTTTCCGAAGGGTGAGAAGGAACTGGTAATGGAGTGTACAGGCCTAGTTTTCTATTGTTGGGCTTTCTTTTAGCACACATAGTACACCCTTTGTTATATCTAGAAATTGTCTCATTCATTTTTGGCCAATAACAAAACCTTTGTAGCTGTGCAACTGTTTTACTTACCCCAAAGTGACCTGATATCAGAGAAGTGTGTGCCTCTCTGATTATCTTTACTCTCTCTGTTTGTGGAATGCAGAGTTTCCCACAATGATATAAGAGTCGGTCCTTCATATGATAATCCAATTATTCTGCCCTTTTTCCTTGACTCAAAGTTGCATATACATCTTTAAAGTCTATATCTTGAGCATGTTGTTCAATGTAGCTTTCATGTAGTACAGAATTATGCTTAAGTATAGTAGATGCATTTATAATGGGTCTAGATAACATGTCTGCAACTTTGTTATGTATGTCCTTTTTATATTTGATGACTAAATGAAACTATTGTAGAAAACCCATCCACTTGTAATGTCTTGATTGCTGCAACTTAGTTTGGGAGTGTATGAATTGAAGTGGTTGATGATTAGTATGTATTACTGTCTCTTTTCCCATTAAGTAATGTTTCCACGTTTTCACACTCTGAACTAATGCATACAATTCTTTATCATATGTAGGATAGTTAACTATTGCATAATTAAAAGTCTCAGAATGATAACATATGGGTTTATCGTGCTATGTCAACACTGCTCCCATGGTATAGTCACTGGCATCTGTTTGGATCTCAAATGGTAGTTGTAGATCAAGCAGTGCTACTATAGGTGTTGTACTAATATTTTCATTCAAGGTGTCGAAGGCTTTCTGATGTTTGCCTCCCCACTGAAACACCTTGTTCAATCTTGTTAAAGCATGTAAGGGAGCTGCAATTGAGGAAAAGTTAGAGATGAACTTCCTCCAATATTGTGTTGCTCGTAAGAAGCTTCTCACTTCTATAGCAGACTTGGGTTTAGGCCAGTTTACAATGACTACCACTTTAGAGGGATCAATTTTCAATTCACCACCCCCTACTATATGACCCAAATAAATTAGAGATGTTTTTCCAAATTCACATTTTGAGAGTTTAACATAAAGTTTTTCTCTGTTCAAAACATCTAATGTCTTCTTAACATGCTTTAAGTGTCCTTCCCATGTTTTACTAAAAATCAAAATGTCATTCAGATACACAATAACAAAATCCTCAAGAAAAGGCATGAGCACATCATTCATTAATCTCATGAAAGTAGTAAGGGCATTGGTCAAGCCAAAAGGCATAACCAGCCACTCATACAATCCCTGCTTTGTTTTGAAAGCAATCTTCCATGCATCTTGTTCTGCAAATCTGACCTGATGGTATCCACTTTGCGAGTCTAGCTTGATGAAATAAACAACTTCCTTCAATTGATCTAAAAGATCATTTATGCGAGGAAGGGGATAACGATTTTTTATTGTTATCTTATTTAGTGCTTGGTAGTCAATGCACATTCTCCACGAGCCATCTTTCTTTCTCACCAAAACGATTGGTGACCCACATGGTGATGTGCTAGGCCTGATGAACCCCTTCTCAAGCAACTCTTGAACCTGCTTCTTGATTTCAACATTCTCTAAACTAGACAACCTGTACATTACAATGTTAGGCAATGGATCATCTTGCTGCAAAATAATATCATGTACTATTTCCTTTTTGGGTGGTAGACCTCTAGGCTCTTGAAACAAGACATCATACTCTAAAACAACCTTTTCTCTATCAGCTCTCTGTTTAGCATTACATCCCTCAAATACACTGGTTTTATCAGGTTTGTTTTCCTTTACAACCATTAGTAAGAATTTTTTGTAGGAATTTATCATTCTTTTCATCTACCCTGAGTTTATGAGAGTATAATTATTCTTGAGCTTGTGAGCTTTTACAAAGTCTTCGATTCCATGTTTAACAAGTAGATACTTGTTCTCAGCTCTATAGAAAATAGATTTTCTATCATACAAGTAAGGACTCCCTAAAACAATTCCACATATATCCAAAGGAATTATGTTTAACTCAACCTCATCTACAAATGCTAACCGAAAAGAAAACTTGAGTTTGCACTGTCTAGTCACTTGTAGTTGTTCTTTATCATTCAACCATCCTAATGGGTATGGTTTCTTGTGAGGTGTAGTTGCTAATCCCAACTTCTTTACAATTGCTTCAGAAATCAAGTTTACTTGTGAGCCAGTGTCAAACAAAGTATCAATCTTTTGATGTTTGGAAACAACTTGAATATGGAAAAGCTCATGTCTTTTTCTCTCATGTTCTTCATCAATAATAGATTGAGCAGAATTAATAGTAGATGCTTTAGAATTCTTACCTTTTATACCTATGGATGCAATGGCTATTTCATCTCACGAGTCTAACCCCAAATCTTTTTGGATAGCTTCAACAATCTTCTTCTTCTTTCCCTCGGACTTCTTAGGTCTCAGCTCTAGATGCAGAATCCAACAATGCTCATCATCATGCCCATCCTTTTTACAGTGAGTGCATGAAGCTTTGCTTTTCTGTGCATTGTTCACGTTCCTTGCCTTCCACTTCTGCTTTCTTTTCTCCTTGCTCTTGCTTGCAGTGGGTTGGGATGGCCCCCCAACTTTTGGATTTCCATTCTTTCCTCTAGCTTCTAGATGAGTAGCTTGTATAGATACCTCATCTATACTAGTGGGATTAAACATGAGGATGGTATGCCTCATGTAGATGTGTAGACCACCAATATACTTCAAAAGAGTCTCTCGTGAGTCTAATGATATCCCTAGAATCAATGGTCTCTTTCTAAATTCTTGAGTGCACCCTTGCACACTCCCTTTCAACTGTCAATGAGTTTTCCAACTTATCATGGCTTGTTGCATGTAGGCCAATGGATAGAAATGTTTCTTGATTGCAAAAACAAATTCACTCTAGAAAGCGATAGTCTTACCATGTTTTCATGTCAGCTTGGGTTCTGCCTTTCCACCAAACCAAGGCAGTGCCTCCTAAGTGTAGGCTTGCAAGCTGAATTTTTCTCTTGTCTGAATCGATGTTCTGTACTCTGCAATACACATCAATTTGTCTAATCCAATTGTCCAACTTTTCAACATTTAACTCTCCATCATATATAGGCAAGTGAAATTTAACATCTAGCTTGATCAAAGATGCTTTCTTATTATGCACAGGGCTATTAGGAGGTGTGAGAAAGTTTTCCTCTTTCCCTTTTCCTTTTGAGTGGTCATGGGAATGAGACTCATCTTCTTCTTTTGTCTTGTTAGACCTGATGAATCTTCATCCTTATGCTTCTAAAGTTCCTATACACTTTCTTCTACCATAGACTTTATAGCTAGGAATCTTTCTATGATTGAGGGGTCTGGCCCACAGAACCTCCTCTGACATTGTGTCTTCCGAGGATAGACCTCTCCTAATTTCAGGATTAGTTTCGACCAACTCTCCTTCTTCCTAATTTGAGCTTTGATCTAGTGAGCATTCAATAGCTAAACCAACACAAGCTTGTCTAACCTTACAACCTAAAGCTTTGATACCACTTGATCTGATAATCACCCTACGAGTGACCTCAGTTAAAGATTTATTAAATAAAGGTAGTACAGACTCATGTGTTGGTGTGTGCCTATGTTTTTTAGGCAATGGATTGATTAGATTGCAAATACACAGACACTTGAAATGGAAAACAGTAGAGAAATACAGTAAGCAAATACAAGAACACAATAAATTAATAAGGGGTTCACCCTATCCTCCAGGGCTACATCTCCGGTCCAGCTCTTAGTGGTGACCTTCTTTTATTGTGTCTTGAAGCAAAGAATTACAATGAAGGAGCTCGATATGAGTCTCCTGAAACAGATTGGCTTGGCAGGGTGGTTCTTGGATTCTCCAAGCCACTAGAGTACACAAACTCTTTTCCTTGCCAGCTCTTTGACCTCTCTGGTCTGGCAGATCCTCTCAGGGATGGCTTGAATCTCTCAAGCTCTTTGGTGCTCAATGCTGCCTTTGGTCAGCTTGACCCTTTATCTTCTTTCTGATTTTTGCTTCATTGGTTCTTCTCTTCTCTATCTTTTTCCTTCAGTGTTCCTCTCCGGGTGTCCTTTTTGTTCTCTATTCATAGCTTTAAAGCCATTTAGGCTCATGGCAGTTAGATTCCTCTTCCCCTCCGTCGATTCTCCTATTATAACTTTGCTTGGAGTTCCTTGTCTCCGCGTCATCATCAGGCACACAGGGAGTGGCCACTTGTCCTCCTGCAAACTACGCCAGCCTGCTTTGTCAGTTCAATTCTTTAGTTATGTCGTGGAATGAGTCCTCTGCCACCTTGGCAGTCAAAGTGGGCCTCAGATTCTTCTAAATCGTGGCTTATTCCCCCATTGAATATGGTCTTACCATCGAGCATGATATCAACCATCAGATATGGATCCCCTAGATCCAACGCCATCCAATCATTTCGCGTGGTGGACTTGCTCGTCCGTTAGTGTGTGATGAGCAATGGTTTTCTCTCTCCTCCACTTGCCATGCATTGGGCGTAGAGTGGAATCGCTTCGCTTTCACCAAAACTGCTTACTGCCCATGGATGCCTCTGATCAATACTACCAATTTTGGAGCGGGTCCCACCTTTAGCTCTTAGTCTTTTATCCGACGGTTTTCCCGGCTCCCACGCGACTGGGTGCTCGAGGACCCTCCTTTTTTAAGGTTTTTGCCCAGCGATGCTCATTTTCCCGATCTGGGCTTCCCAGGGGCTAATTTCACCTCCTGCATAGTCTCCATGGGCCTCGGTCGGCACGCTTTGACCGAGGTCCTCGTCATTCCATGCTTTGTTGCCAACTGCCACTGGTTTAGAGGTGTTTTTGTTCACTGCTCTCAATTATTTGAAGTCTGTCTCGACATGGTACAACCATGGTTCTTTTTATTATTCTTCATGGATCCAATTCGGATCATAATGTCACCCAAAATGTGACCTCTGCAACAGTACCGAAACACAGTGATAGATCTAAGAATGATAACTTCTTCATACCACACAGTGGTCTCCAAGATAGCACCGAGTTGTGTCCATTTTAAAGGATAGAGATTTAGTATACATATTCTTCTATCACGTGGTGTTCTTCTACTATAGCACAGAAGCATTTAACTCATGATATTTGAACTTTTATGCCTAGAAAATACTTTCATGGCCTTTCATTATACATTGTTGTCCCTTTGTTGTCCCATCTAAATTGAATTCACTATACCATAGATTTGAATCTCTCTCTATTTAGCATATCTAAAATTTTGACTATGATTTCCCACCGAATTCAGAGATTTGAACTTGATTTCTCTGCTACCCATCCGAGACCACAAAGCGATCTAGAAATTCTCAATGTAGTTCATCACCAAAACCTCAGAGAGTCTAAACTTTTGTGTGTGAATAATGCAGAGACCGTGCCCACCTATTTATAGTGGTTTGTCCCATATGTTAAGCTGACATGACATCTCAAATAGATGTGTCTCCAAATAAGTTGATCTGACATCAAGAGGTGGATTAGTGCTTGTTGTTGGAGGGCTACATAGACATTTTATAGACTCATAAACATTGTTATATCCACAAGAAGGGTTCTTCATACATGACATAAACTCTTTGACTATTAATGACGAATCCTAAGGCTCTCAATGGGTGCCATTTAAAATAAAATCACTTTCTCATGAAACCCATGAAGCAACGCTTACAAAAATAATTTTATTTTCTTCATTTCATCATTTACAAATGTCACAATTACATGTCATTATGAAGATTGAACCTAGGTACACTTTTCAACACTCCCGCTTAACTAGGGAGGTATTCATAATGGTACTTGGTCATTCTCAATCTGAAGAATTTCTCATAAGAAGAATAGGATTGGTAACCCATCTCTCTAGCATCATATCAACCAGAATTGTCACATAGCAAGGCCTTGACTAACAACTCTATCCACGTGATCAGAGCACAATGTTGGCAAAAACATTGATTCATAGACACCATAATCATTGTCTCTCAAGGTACCTTCTTTGGACTATTCTTATCTTGGATAGCCAGTCCTCAAAGAATATCGATCCATGAATACTATTATCTTGGATGCCCTATTTCATCCTTAAAGAGCATCAGATGCCAGATGATTACCCAATCCTCCATTCTGTCTTCCCAAATGAAGACCAAAATGATGTGTCTATCTCTCCCTCTCAATTAGGGAGGACATATCTATTCCAATAAAGGAATGTACTCATTCCTACACAAGGAATGTACCTAAGCTCCCTCTTGGCTTAGGAATTTACAACTTTCTCCCGAGTAAGAAACTTGTGTTGAGCCCCAGAACTACCTCTCTTCTACATACTTTCCTAAACCTTTTCTCCTCTATTTTCCCATACCAGTGCCTCATAAGCTATCAAAAGTTGTTACATATTGCTTCTAGGAGTGCATTTAAGTGATTTTCAAACTATATCCTTGTGTGTGCTATTTGATTTAGATTTTGTTCATCAGGTACAGAATGTAGTCACTTTCAGCAGCTAACTCGCAATTCCGCTATTGTTTTCATTGTTCTGTAGGTTACAAGTGTCGACAAGAGAAACGAGGCACATGGGCAGTTCAGAAATGATCCATACATGGACAAGGTCCTATATGTTTAGCCGAATTCGTGAAGAAAGACATCGATCAAAGGATGGTCAACAAAGAGTCCTACGTCAATTAGGACTCTGTTCCAGCACGTGAAAAAGTCTGAAACTCTTCCTGGGTTCATGGATCCATTTTTTCCATCTGCAGGTCGTCTCCATGACGCAATATAAAATCCACTTTTCATAGATTTAATGTTTATGGCAACCAAGAGGTTGAACTTATGGATTCTAGCCTGTTCACGTGTCCATTGCTGAAGATTTTTATCCAAAAGACAATTATCTATTTCCTCTATAAGTATAAGCGTTTGCAGTGCAAGTGGTTAGTCTTGATGCTACTGTTTTAGCATTAGTTTGCTGTTGTAACCAAAAGACATATCCTTTGTTTTATAATACGAAAACTCTGTTTTCTTATGACTGTTTAAAGTGTGGTTTTGAGGTGATAACGTATTAATCCAAGGTTGTGTAGAGGGCCCCTGTTAGCTAAGGTTTTGCCTTTCATTTTTGTATAGTTTTTCATGCATGTTTTCTTTTATTTCAACTGTACACTTCTCATGATTTGTTTATGGTATTAATTGTTTTACTCATGTACATGTTTTTGCAGCATTGTTATACTTTTCACTAACACTGATCAGTGCATTTCAGGATAGGTTATGCTCGAGCTTTTTAATATAGTTTTTGCATCAAGTGGTGATCTGAGATTTGCATCCTCTGCTGAACTTTAGCTTTTAATTCCAGTTTTTATGCTTTGATTTCAGCAAGATTTGTTTATTTCTTTTAGATAGTTTAGATATCAAGTTCTTCATGCTATATGACGATATCTCCGGTGCCTTTAGCTTAACCCTGTTTTAGAAGTTAATTGGTGAGCTATTGGATTATAAGTGAAGTAATTTGATTTTGCTTTCATTAGCCTGCAAGTAGATAGTTTAGACATCAAGTTCTTCATGCTATATGACGATATCTCCTGTGCCTTTAGCATAACCTCATTTTAGAAGTTAATTGGCGATCTATTGGATTATAAGTGAAGTAACTTGATTTTTCTTTCATTAGCCTGCAAGTAGATAGTTATGATGATATCTTCGGTGCCTTTAGCTTAACCCTGTTTTATAAGTTAATTGGTGATCTATTGGATTATAAGTGAAGTAATTGATTTTGCTTTCATTAGTTTGCAAGTAGATAGTTTAAATTTCATTCTTTCATGTCATATGATGATATTTCCGGTGTCTTTAGCTTAACCCCATTTTAGAAGTTAATTGACGAAATATTGGAATTGTGGGTGAAATCAGTGATTAGTTTCCAGCTTCTTTATTTTTGGTTTGAGTGCAGTAGCTTAGATTTTATTTTTGTAATTAGATGGACAGCAGAGACAGTAACCTCATGTTCAGTACTTCATCTTTTGCTTGATTTAAGTAGCTGCATGTTCACACTTTTGTTCAAGTTCTGATTTTATAAATAACATGTTTTTGAAATCTTTGAAGTGTTAAGTTTGGAAATTACCATAAAAGGCATAAACCTTGTCTTTAATTCTGCATCCATACTTGATCTTTAAAGGTATTCTTGAAACCTTAGACTAGGATTTCCATTTGCATTAAACACTTCAGGAGACCAACGAGAACAAAACCCCAAAAACAAGATAAAAACTGAAAAGAATAAAGTAAGAAAGAGGTTGTCTTACACATACAGTGTGCCACACTTCATCAGTTTACGACTCCTGGATTGATAATTAATGTAGCAATTTAGGACACACTAAATTTTGGTGCCATTGTTGGAGAAGTGTAACTAGGTATCCTATCTCTTACATTCAAAAAAAAAAATAATAAGGAAAAATTGATAATTCCTTGAAGTATGCTCTCCTCTTGCACCGAGTGTGACCTGGAGGATCAGAAAAGAGAGTTATTAGTTCAATAATTTCTTGAATATGCTCCCTTCTTGCACCTAGTGTGATCTAGAATATCAGAAAAAGGATTATTAGCCCGATTAAAAATAAAAAATAAAAAAATGATATGCATAGAGAAAAAGATTCTAGGGGAAGGTTTATAGCTAAGGCCAAAAGTTCGATTTTTACGACTCCAACTACTTCAAGGCATAGACAAGATACACCTCCATCCTAGACTCATACTCCCAGCCTTATGATTCCTAGAATTCAAGGGGCAGCAACAGAATTAGAAGATTCTTCCACACTATCAACTAAATTTGACCTAGGAGAAGAACCCTTCTTCACCTCTATAGGGGAACATATTGCAGTAAAAAAAGTAGAATCATCCAGAGAAGAAGAAGAGGTAGAAACTCTCTCTCATTAGCCATTAATAGAAGAACCAGAAGACCCTGAGGAAACTATCATGGCAGAAGAAGTGCTAAATGGAGAATTTTCACTATTTGGAGGAGGGGGTAGAGGTAGAGGTAGAGGAAATAATGGAGGTGGTGGTAGAGGTAACAATGGAGGTGGTAGAGGTAATAATGAGGGAAATAGGGGAGGATATAACTCATTTGTATTCCCTATAGTTGATGAGGAAACCCATACAACAATGAAAAACATTTCACCATCTGTCGTCCCAAACTTTTATGGATTGCGAAGTGAGGATCCTAAGACATTTCTATTTGAGTTTGAAGTCTTATGCCGATCCTAAGACTATCGAGAAGACTCTCAAAAACTCAAATTGTTTCCTTCAATATTGAAAGGGGCTACTCTGAAATGGTTCATGGAATTAGTCACTCAATCTATTAGGGCTTGGAATGATATGAAGAAAACATTTTTGGATAGATATTTGGATTATTGTATGCCCACTAATCATAAGGATGAGGTATTCAAAATGATGCAAAAAGAAGATGAGAACTTGGAGGATTTACTTGAAATATTTCAATACAACTTAAAGAGAGAAAAAATGAACAATTTAGATGAGGAAACCTTGATAGCCCTTCTATTGAAATCCATTAGAGATGAATGGATAGATATTTTAAACATGATGGGGAAGGGAGACATTTCCCAACTTCCACTACATGACATAGCAGAACTATGTGTCCATCTCTCAAGGGGAAAACCTAAAACTGGAAAAGGGCCTAGAGATCCTTCTCTTATTAGAGCAAAAAAATCTGCACCTGGATCAGTAAGTAGGGCAGAGATTGGAAATATACTTGATGAATTCAAAACTAACATTCTAGGGAGCCTTAGTGAACAGCTACACACCCTTAAAATTCAAAACAAGCAAAAAACAGAAGCTGATGCCTTAGCCATCTTTTGCTCAAAATGTAGAAACAAACATGCTTTAAGGGAATATCCCTTGGATGCAAAGGTTGTAGAAACATGTATGATTTTCTCAGAAAGTCATGAGACCAAGGATTGTCCTTCAATCCCAGGGCTCAAAGCTGTCTTTCAGGAGGACCCAAATTCAGTAGAATCTCTTTGTTTTGTTTCAAGAAGACCTTGGCAAGGGCAACAAAATGAAGGATTTAACAATCCTATGAATTTTCAGCCCCCACCAAATTGGAATTCTTGGCAACAACCTTGGCCCCAACCTCAAAATTAGTATCAATCTCAATCATGGGCACAAGGGGTACAAAATCTTTATGGGAGATTTGCTCAATATTATCAATATTCTCCATCTTTTCAGGGCTATTCTATCCCACAATATCAACAACAAAATCCACAACTTCCAAGTCAAAGTCCACAACTTTCATTGCCATTTCCACAACAACAACCTCCTCAACCAAATCAAAATCCTCAACTCTTGCTTCCATTTCAATAGAAGCCAAATCAACTACCAGCCCAGCCATTACCAAATCCCAACAACAAAAACCCTCAGAACGCTTACATGGTAGAAGGACAACAATTTCCTACCTACATGATTGTTCCTCTAGATCTTAATAATATTCAACTTAGATCTGGTAGGATTTTAGGCAAGGAAAAACCTTCTATAGATGTTCAAGAGCAAGATGTTTCTGAGGAGGATTCTCTTAAAGTCAATAAAATTTTTGAAGAAGCATCCCTTCAAAACCCGACCATTGAAAAAGAAAAACAAAAAGAGTCAACCCCCACAACTCCTATAGTTGAGAAACATGTATCTACATCCACACCTCCTTTCCCTGAAAGATTACAAATTGACAAGGGGGTGGAAAAACAAATCTTGTTGCCTGACTATGATTTCCTAAATGAATTAAAGAATGTCTGTATCAAGATTTCCTTACTACAAGCCATTAGAGAGATTCTTATTCTAGCAAAAACAATAAAGGAGTTGAGTATCAAAAGACCAGGTAGGAAACCAAGAGACACAAAAAGAATCCACCTGGTAGGAAAAATAGAAGATATCATGATGGGAAAGATTACCATGCAGAAATATGTGGATCTAGGTAGTCTAATTGTCAAGACACACTTAAAATAAAAATTCCAAATACATTGATTGACTTAGGGGCTGCTATAAGACAAACTATGGAGCAGCTTAAACTTCCTAATCTTCTTTTTACACCTACCTTACTGCAACTTGCAGATAGATTAGTAATCAAACCAAATGGTGTACTAGAAGATATTTCAGTCTCCTTAGATTCTTGGGAATATCTAGTAGATTTCATGATTTTGACTCCCAAGAGTGATCTAGGAGGGCACCCACTCATCTTAGGAAGACCTTGGCTAGCCACAGCTGATGCTTTTATTAGTTGTAGATTTGGGGACATGTACATTTTTTATGGTAGTTCAACAAAGAAATTCACTTTATATCCTTTAGCAAAAGCCATTACAGAAGTAGGAGACAATGAATGGGTCGATGATGAAGATACTATACAACCTGTCTTTACTCTCTCTGAAGTTAGTGAAGATAGTCAAATCTTGAATACATTAGAAAATATTGAAACATCTTCAGAATATGACCACACACAATTTCAGCTAGATTTTGATATTGAATATTTTTCATCAAGGCAAATGTCTCTCTACTCTATGGAAGAGTTTGGCAGTTCTGTAGTTGAAATTTTTCCAAGAAAAACATTGAATATTAATAAAAATTTGGAAAAGTTACAAGGGGAAGAGCTAACCAAATCTTGCAAAAACATTCTACTGCATTTGCATGGGAGTATACTAATATGAAAGGTATTGACCCTAAGACTTGCATCCATCATATCTATATTGAGGAAAATAGTAGACCAATCAGACAACCTCAGAGAAGGATGAATCCAAGTCTTAGGGAGATTGTGAAAGAAGAGCTCCAAAAATTACTCAATGTGAACTTCATTTACCCAATTTCAGATAGCCGATGGGTTTCTCCCTTGGTTATCATACCCAAAAATAATGGTAAACGGAGGGTGTGCATTGATATTGAATAAAACAACCTTGAAGGATCACTTTCCTTTGCCCTTTATCGATCAAGTATTAGATACATTAGCAGGCAAAAATTACTTTTCATTTCTGGATGGTTTTAGTGGTTATAATCAAATTCAGGTAGCACTTGAAGATCAGGATAAAACCATATTTACTTGTCCATGGGGAACTTTTGCCTACCGAGTGCTTTCTTTTGGATTATGCAATGCACCCGCAACATTCCAATGAGCAGTACTAGGAATTTTTTCTGATCTAATACATGATTGTGTAGAGGTGTATATGGATGATTTTATAGTCTATGATAATACATTTGAAGAAGCTTTAGAAAATTTGGAAAAAATCCTTATAAGATAAAAAGAAACAAACCTTTCATTAAGCCATGAAAAATGCTTTATGATGTTTACTAAAGGCATTGTTTTGGGACATCATATTTCAGGGATGGGATTAAAGTTGATAAATCAAAATTTGAAGTCATCTCCAAGTTACCTATTCCAAATTGTCAAAAAGATGTTAGAAGTTTTCTAGGATTTACTGGATATTATAGATTTATAGAAAACTTTACCAAAATAGCATCTCCACTCTTCAAACTGCTTACAAAAGACTGTGAATTCAAATGGAGTTCTGATTTCCAAACAACATTTGAAGCTTTGAAAACAAGAATATCTTAAGCACCTATCTTAAGAGGACCAAATTGGAAACTTCCCTTCCATATTTCTACAGATGCTTCAGATACAGCTCTAGGCACTGTATTGGGACAAAAAGACTTGGTTCCTTACGCCATTTATTATACTAGTAAAAATTTGACGCCCACTAAGTTGAATTATACTGTGATGGAAAAAGAGTTCTTAGTTGTTGTTCATGAAATTAATAAGTTCAGACACTATATAACAGGCTATGAAACTTTTATTCTTACTGATAATTCTGTAATTAGATATCCAATGAACAAACCTGTTACCAATGGCAGAGTTACAAGGTGGCTCCTACTTTTGCAGGAATTCAATATTACTGTGTTAGATAGACCAGGGAAACAAAACACAGTAGTTGATTTCTGGTCTAGGATTCATAATATCAAAGAAGATTCACCTATAGAGGATAAGTTTCCTGATGAATACTTATTTTCAGTCACTACTAAAACTCCTTGGTTTTTAGATATGGCTAACTATTTGGTTACAAGGAAACTACCTCCACATTTATTTCCTAGTGAAATAAGAAAGATTATTCAGGAGAGTTCAAGATATTCATGGATTTCTAACGAATTATTTAAAACAGGGCCAGACTTTGTGATCAGAAGATGTGTCAGGGAAGATGAAATGCCTGATATTCTCAAAGCATGTCATGATGAACTGGGCGGTGGACACTTTGTTGACAAGAGGACAGCCTATAAAATCCTTTCTTTAGGATATTATTGGTTGTCCCTCTTCAAAGATGCAAAACAATATGTCAAAAGGTGTGATAGCTGCCAAAGAGTAGGGAAACCAACCCCCTCAAATGAGATGCCATTGCAACCTTAGGTACTCATCGAACCCTTTCAAAAATGGGCTATAGACTTTATTGGACCTATTAATCCTCCATCCAAACAGAAAAAGTATATATTGGTATGTACTGATTATGTCAATAAATGGGTAGAGGCCAAAGCATTATTTTCTGCTACTGAAATTTCAGTTGTTAATTTTCTTTATGAGGATATTTTTACTTGCTTTGGTGTTCCAAGAGAAATTGTGACAGATCAGGGAGGTCAATTCACATCCAGGATAGTGGAGAAGCTGATGGAAGAGTACAAGGTCAAGCATAGAAAATACACTCATTACCATCCATAAGCAAATGGCCAAGTGGAGTGCACAAAAAAAGTAATTGAAGGCTTCATTACCAAGACTATTCATCTACACAGAAGAGATTGGGAAGAAAGGCTTCCTGAAACCTTATGGGCCTACAGAACTACATGAAGGAACACAACAAGACATTCTCCCTATGAACTTGTTTATGGGAAAGAAGTTCTGCTCCCCATTGAGTTCCAAGTTAAGACCTTCAATATGGCAGTTCAATTGGGAATGGATCTATCAAAACCCCAAAAACAAGATAAAAAATGAAAACAGTAAAGTAAGAAAGAGGTTGTCTTGCACATAAAATGCACCACACTTCATCAGTTTACAACTCTTGGATTGATAATTAATGTAGCAATTTAGGACACACTAAATTGACTAAACAACTTTCTTCTAGGTTCCCTCTTAATTATGGATGTGCAACAGCTCCTCGACCAATTGCTTAAACAGCTCCTTCCTTTGATGTTATGAATTTCTTTGTCCAAAAGTCTTCATCTCTTATGGCTTCTACATAGGGCACAACCCATCCATCACTTTCATCCACGAGTCAGTCATGTCATCATTCCTTTCATCATAAAGTTATCCATTAGTCTTCATCTGGACTTGTTTCATGTCATGCTTCTTTCTATATGTTACTCTTTGAAGTCATCCACAGTTCTTCCCTTTGGAAATCTTGCATAAGCCCATCCAAATATTTGTTCAAAAATAAGAAATGAACACTTAAATCAAAATTACCTTTGTGATGGTTTTTCATCATGACATCTTCCTAAATATTTGTTCAAAAATAAGAAATGAATGCTTAAATCAAAATTACCTTTGTGATGGACTTTCATCATGACATCTTCCTGTGGGTATCAACATCCTACATAAATGTTGACACATCTCCCAAAGATATCCATTGTCAAGGGTATCCATCTTTTTCAGACTTCCATCAAAATTTTCATATCTTTCTGGGAGATTTCCTAGTCAAATCTTCTTGGACTTTTGGATGTTGATTTCCTTTATCATTTTTGTGTATCTCCCGATCTTTCTTCACAGATTCCATTCCCAGGAGCTTCCGATCATAGTTCCTGAATTGTAGTCAACCACCTCATACTTCATATGACGACATATTATGTTGATTTCATCTAGTGTGACTTATGCCTTCCTGCATCCTTTGGGAGGAGGAGATCATTTTCCCTTGATCATGCTTCTCAAGATAGAAGTAGTGATCCATGTTACCTGCAACCATGTGACATGACATTATAATATTAAATACAAGCATACATACCTCATTTACCTTTAGGTCATCTAGGCTTCTTTCAGCGGCTTCCTTGATTGAAAATATCTTCAACCCCCTGATTTGCTTCATCTCTTATGTCATCATCTCCATCATCCAATGAATTCCATAATTTGGGGTTCCTGATGAAACACGTGCTTCCACTCTAGATAGGTGAACCCTCCGATGAGGGTTCCATCAAATAATCTTATGGATCTTGCATATCGCTATCCGGTAGATGTTCAGTTTTGACTTGATGTATAATGAGCCTTGTCTTGGATGACTTCTTCCTTTCCTTAAGTTTTCAATGAGGTTCATGTTACCACTCAAACCAGCAGGGGACCTAAAGGGGTTCATACGATGGAAACTACTAGGTTAAGGGCAACGGTGGAGGCTTAGCCCACTGTCACCATAGCTAAGTCTCCCTGCTCTTTACGGACTTTCACCGATGGGAGGAGTCCCAGTAGTGTAAGGATCACTTGCAAGGTATATGTCAATGAATAGGTGAGAATTGACCCTAAAAACCCTTTCCCAAGGATGGAGTGAGGAATGGAACTTGCTTGCTCTTTAAGCAAGGTACTTGGTCCACCAGGGGTAAGGGGTGGGGATTGGAGGGTTGAGGGAGAAAGGATAGGCTTATAAATGAGGTTCTCAATCCCTATAATCCTTGGGGTACTTGTATTCCCAAATGGTCGTTGACAAATAATATTTATTGAGAAGTAGGACCACATGGGGCCAACTCAGGTTCGAGGATAGAATGCAGCAACCAATGATGTTCCTATCCTAAACAAGGTGACGGGAAAGGACCAAACAAGAATATTTACTTCAAGAGGTTGAATTTTTCCTATTGAGGTCCAGCCTTGGGGATGCCTAGGAAAAATTCGATCCTAGAGCTAGGGCTTGGGATTCCTGGAGATTCCACCATTAGAATTGCCTCAAATTTGGAGGAGAGAGAGGGGACCCACCAGTGCAGTAGCCTGTAGGCGATCAAAGTTTTTCCTTGGGTCAATTATCAGGAAATTAATGCCCTAGGTCACCTAATGGGGCTAGACTTGGATAAAAAGGGGAAAATGGTAAAAAGAGGGTTAAAATGATCACCGCTTTAAGGGACCAGTGCTTAATTCACTTGGGGATATGGATTCAAGGATGGTGATGAGTAAGAACTTGGTTTCTTGATCAAGGAGGCCCAAAAAGTCAACTTCATCCAATGTTGAGAGAAAGAAAATAAACGCTACCCTCAATCATTTATATGTCAAATAAAATGATGCAAGCTTATCGAGACAAATATCTAGGACATTTCATTCATATAAATTTGGCTCATACATTAAATTACATAAAATGTGCTTAGTTCCACTTTTTGATTATGCAACAACTAGCCCTAATTTTAGTAGTATGCAGCAACAAGAATAATAACATCAAAATTAACCTACAATGTTATAGAGTATATCTAACCACCTTTTCATTCACAAGGCAAAGCTCCAAGACAAGATAAATAACCCAAAACCATACGTCAAAATTCATCCATGTCCAGAAAATATGCTCCAAGGAAAAAATGTGAAGTTCTCTATGACTAAAGAGATCCCAAGTTAAGTGATGATCCAAATGAATGTATCTAACATCAATATATAGCCTCCTAAGGTGTTTGAATTAAACTATGGGCCTACATTAGCCCCTAATGATAAAATAATGTGCAAAAAAAACCTCTATTGGTGACGAGCCCACCAAACTAGCTCACAAGTGTAAAAATACGCATCATAAGGGGCCAAATAATAATATGTACATGTCATAGGGCCCTCTAAAGGAATAATAATATCCATAAGTGCCATATTGAGGAATAAATTCCTTGGAATATGATGGACAAGGGGGTGGCCCCTTGTTCTCCAATTAGTAGACTTGTGGTGCTCCCAGTGGGTTTGAGGGCATATAAATGACCCCATGGGTCTCCATATGAATCGAGGATGCATGTAGATCCTCTACAAGGGTTCAAGTGGTGGAATGATGCCATGACATCGTACAAGTCCTGGGACACCTATCAAGAGTGTGGGGGTCTTGTTGGGTATAATGTGCCAAGCATATCACCATCATCCCAAAAGTGGATCGCTAGTGTTTTCTACTACAGTGGAGGCCCATGGCTCTCTATGCACACCCTACATTTTCAAACATAGGCCTCTTGGGGTTTGGATCCAATATAAGGAGACCAAACCCAAATGGTAACCACCTATAATCCTACATAAGATCTAATGTGTCCCCTAGACTTCCAATACAATCAGTCATTAAAATAATCGAGTAAAAGAGTTTACAAATCATGGATAACATAGTGGGGACTTCACAATGGCATGCCCTTCTGTAGTGGGCTTTGGCATGTGCTAGTGTCTCCAAGCTCCAAAGGGGGTTAGCCAACTACCTTATTAGGTGGTTTCAGCCCTTAAAGAGGATAGGATGCCCAAAGTACATCACTCTAATGGGGGTGGCAAGTGACAAATAAGTGGAATGGAATAGGGAATGAGAGGGGCGATCCTAGTCCACATAATGTGGCATAGGGGTAGCTAGATAAGGGGAATCCCACACCTAGGTATGTATCATGTAGGAGGGAGAAATTGTGGTACATGAGGTGCCTCGGCCTTGATGTTTCCACCCTTATTTATATGCATTTTCCCTTTTATGAATTTCTTTAATTAATTTCTCGGGGCTTAGAGGACACGAGCATGATGAGTAAGATATAGCAGTGATTACCCCCTTTTAGGTAGGGCGGTTCATTGCCCTCCAGGGGTTGGGACAATCATGGGTTCCTGAATGATAAAGGAGGCTCATCTAGGGCCTATGGAACAAGGTTGAAGGCCATGGATTGGGGTAGATATCATGCATTGGCTTTTTCGTATGTGTTGATTATTTTGTCTCAACCATCTTTGCATTTTGTGGTAAAATTTCATGTTAAATTTGGCCAATTATGCTTTTCACTTTTTCTTTTAATTTCTTCAACCTCTGAAGCATCATTCTAGGCCTGACCCAAGGTGGGGGCAATGGGATAGGGAGGTTGGCACAATGTGGACCCAAAATGGAAATGTGGACCCAGGTGGGAGAAAAGATGAATGCGGGTATAGTGAGTGGAAAGGGAGAAATATGTGTGGGTAAAGGAGCAGGACCATGCACCCAAAGTTGGGGTTTCCCAAGTAGTACCACCCTAAAACCAAATGGTCAATAAAGGAGATCCCAAGGGACTAAGATCCAAGGGTCACAACCAAACGAGATCAAGGGGATAAGAGAACAAACTAAGCCCACTCTTTCCACCAAATCCTCCCATCAGTCCATACCTAGAAATATCCATGATAAGTAAACCCAATACTCAATTACCAAATGACAAGACATACCTTTAGATTCATGAGGCCTAGCTTCAAACATACGATCAATATAGGTGGGTGAGGGACCACATGGTTGGCTCAAGTGGCATAGAAATGGCACAACAAGCTAGTAGGAGGCATCAAGGGGTTGTTGGCTGCTGACTGAGGTTCGTCATGGAGAAAAAATTCTCTTGGGGGTATCACCCACAAAGTGGTGGGTAACATCTAGCTCGATTTGGGACGTGATCTCTTGAAGAAGTGGACGAGGCTACTCGAATGGGAGGTCACGAGAACTCCAGCAATCTCTTGGTCACCATAGACCTGTTATCTTCACATCTCAAAGATCAAAGCCACAGGGTAGCATGTTTTTCAGGTTGTCTTATGATCACCCATGCTTAATGTTAACCCATAGACCAACAAGAAATAAAATAATGCAATATATTTTTTTTAAATGCAATCTAATCTATCATGAGAAATATCATATGATGTTAGTTCTAATGATAAAATGAACATGCAATGCATCCTACCCTAACATGCATATAGTAAAGTTAATACTAAGTATAATCATAAAGCCAGTGCAACCAACATATCATTACATCAATATATATATGCCTGCTAGTATGATTACTCATATAGCAACCCCGAAAATGAATGGGAACATAGTTACGTGGTGGATGAAGTAGGTGGGAGGCAGAAAAATATGATCTTCATTTGAGATAGAGGGAGGTCCTAGGAGAAAGAAAATTGGTAATCATCTAGGGCCCTCCTTCTAGCTACAAAATGGAAGAATGAATGATCACTCTTGAGAAATCCTCATCACAATAATTGTTTGTAATATCATGCTTCGAGGATGTCATACGGTTGTGATGAGAGGGGAACGAAGGGTGAGAAAAAGAATTAGTGCAATAAACAAGTTTCTCAATGTGATGGTCACATAGGAGAGGGGAAGTCGTAGAGTGATCATAATCCTGAGAATGGGTCAAAGGGGATAAAGTATATTCAATGAAGGGCTCTTTCTTAACACCATATTTAGAAAGGGGAAAAGGGGCATGGTCACTCGAGGTGATACCAAAAGGGATGAGGAACTTACTTGAGGAAGACTCAAGGTGATGAACAAGAGGGAGAGGCAAAGGATAGGGTGAAGTGTCATATTCAACGGGTTTTCCTTCCCCACAATCTAAAGGCTCAAGTGATTTGAATACATAATCTTAAGGTGGGTAGGTAAGAGCCTCGTTGTTTTCCTCATTATAAGAGTCAAAGATTGGGCTTTCATTAAAAGTTGAGTCAAACACTTCCATCACAGGTTTCCCTTCTTTATGCAAGGGAAAATAATAATTCTCCTTCCTAAGGGTATCAATGGGTATGTCATCATAAATAGTGCCTGAGGGGAAGGGAAGACCAATCTCATCCTCATCCTCCTTGTTAGTGTCATAAATGGGAGCACAATCAAATTGAGGACCAACAATTTCCTATTTCTCCTTTTCAATGTGGAAATAATCTTCAATTTCATATTTCAAGGGGCTAATGGGATCATCTCTCTCAAGGTTTTCAAAAGAGGATTCATCAGGAGTAATACCCTTGAGAAGGGTAGGGTTGGCCTCAATTTCACTTTCCATAAATTCATCCTTCCCAACACGTGTCCTCGAAATCATCATTTTCATCATGTGGATCTAAGGAGGACTCATCTTCTTGCTCATTACCTAGGTTTTTAATGTCTTGATGATTCTCGGTGAAATCTTCCTCTTGGATGCTTAATGCAAGGTGTTCTTGAAAATGTCTAAGAAAGCCTTGAACGAACTCTTCAATAGATGAAATGATCCTAGGTTTGTGATCATGCAGCCATGAGTTATGACCATCGAGCGACCCCATGAATAACAACATAAGGACATCTTGGTGGACAACCTTCTCCCTTGAAGCATGTGCACTAAATATTTCTATGTGGTTAACTGCGTGGAGTGGATCACCATCAAACACGGGCATCCCACGTAGCATCCTTCCCGCGACATGATTAGGATGTCCAAGGATGCTAGCAATCTCAAAAGTGGGAAATTTATGAAAGAATGACAACCTATTTGAGGTAAACATGAAACATATGTAGGAGCTGCCAGGGTGAAATTAAAGATGCCTAGAAAAATGTTTGCTTCACCCTACAATCATCGACCTTAAAGTCAAGTGAAGAACTAGGGCTTCGTTCTTCCAATGGAGTCCCCATAAATGGTGCCAAAAATATTACCACTCAAACCAGCAGAGGACCTAAAGGGGTTTCTAAGAAGGAAACTACTAGGTTAAGGGCAACGGTGGAGGCTTAGCCCATTGTCACCACAACTAAGTCACCCTGCTCTTTACGAAATTTCACCAATGGGAGGAGTCTCAGTAGTGTAGGGATCAGTTCTAAGGTATATGTCAATGGATAGTTGAGAAGTGACCCTGAAAATCCTTTCCCAAGGATGGAGTGAAGAATGGAACTTGCTTGCTCTTTAAGTGAGAGACTTGGTCCACCAGGGGTGAGGGAGAAAGGATAGGCTCATAAACGAGGTTATCAATCCCTATAATCCTTGGGGAGATTTGATTCCCAAACTGTCATTGACAAATAATATTTATTGAGAAGTAGGACCACACGGGGCCAAGTGGATGATCCAAATGGATCCAAGAACACTCTCTAAGTCTTCAAAAACTCGGAAAATCATGGCAAAGATCAAAACAATCGCATGCCAAGAGCCCTTAGAATGGCTGAAAAACAATATTGGGAGGCAAAAACCAGAGAAAACCATGAAAAAAATAGAGTATTGGAGGCATGAACAATGGATGCATAGTGGCCGTCAGATCTGGCCGATCAACAATCCAGATCTGATCGGCAGTTGCAATCGACTCAACAAATAGTGAATATCGGCGCTTAACATATATGTGTAGCGACAACGATCGATAGAGTCAATGATGATTGTCGATCAAGTGCACAGATCAATGGGCCACATTGCATCGCAACATCACAATCGGCAACCACAACAGAGCACTTACAATGGCCCGGGGCATGAGTGATATGCGATTGTGATTAATTGCATTGTGATATCACAATCAGAGAGACATTATGAAGCAATCCGATGAACCGGACCCGACGGTTTTATCAATATTATTTCATAAGATTTGAGATCCACAGAAAAGCCATTTTTAATGCATTTTCATAGTTTTCATTTATTAAATGAAATGCGAAGGATGAAGGCCGACGCGATAAGCCGGACCCGAAAGGGTTCCTTAAAGCTATTGCATATTATTTTAGATCTTCCATAAGCCATTTCTAATGCATTTTCATGATTTTAACATATTTCAAAAATACAAAGGGGAACCTTGGAGAAAGGCCGAAGAGACTTGCGATAGCGATAAGGACGGACCCGATAGAGGAATAGACTAGAATTAAGGACTTTTGCAGTCTGAAATAAGCAATGTTTTGGGCGGAATTTCACAGTGTTGTAGTGTTCTCTATGCAAAATAGAAAACGATTGTTTTTGGGCGTTCCAAAGGATTTTAGAGGCACGATAACGATACCATTATAGTACAAGTGGTCACCACCCTTAGGTCTGAGTGGACAGAGGATGGGGAGACTGAAAGCTGAGAAGCTGAAATGAACAGGTAGCATTGTTTTGGCTTTAGAGCCATAGCAAACAAAAGACAGAGCAAGTAGTGTCGAGATAGAGCTAAGACAAAGACAGAGAGTGATCCAGAGAGTCTTTGTACTCCGAGAAAGCTTGAGAGGTTCAAGCAAACCCTTACTGTTATATCTATGTGTATTGAGTGTCAAATTGAGCTCATACTATTGTAAAAACTCTGCTTGAAGACATAATAGAGAGGCCACCATTGAAGGCTGGACTAGGAGATGTAGCATAGGAGCATTGGGTGAACTCCTTATTAAACTTGTTGTGTTTTTATGTGTTTGTCTATTATAGTCTTTTACTGCTTCATAGTCTATGTATTTCACAATCTGATTGATCCATTGCATAAAATAACATAGGAAAATCCTTGCACATGAGTCTGTAATACCTTATTAATTGTCTTAGATCTCATTATCAGATCAAGTGGTATTAGAGCTTTAGGTTTACTAAGGTTAGACAAGCTTGTGCTGGATTGGTGAATGATAACTAGGTCAAATCTCAAATTAGGAGAAGGAGAACTGGTTGAAAATAACCCAGAAATTGGTAGAGTCTATCCCAGAGGAAAATGGCAGAAGAAAATCCCTTGGAATCTGACTCTCAGGTCATGGACAGTTTCATGACCATGAGAGCCATGGTAGAAGAAATGTATCAAGAATTTAAGAAAGGTCAAAGTGAAGATTCTTCAACCTCCAAACAAGACAAAGGAACAAAAGAATCTCTTGTAGATGGCCATTCTGAAGGCAAAAGGGAAAGGAAAAGAGGCTCCTTTACCCACACCTCCTGATAGCACTAAAAATAAAAATAAGAAAACATCTTTGATTAAATTAGATGTTAATTTTGATTTGCCAATATATGATGGAGAATTAAATGCAAAGAAGCTAGATAACTGGATTAGACAGATTGATGTGTATTGCAGGGTGCAGAGCATTGATTCAGGCAGGAGTAAAATTTAGTTGGCCAGCCTACGCCTTGGAGGAACTGCCTTGGTATGGTGGGAAGGCAGGAGACAAGCTGACTTGAAGAAGCATGGTAAAATTCTTTCTGTCTGGAGTGAATTTGTTTCTGCAGTTAAAAAACAATTCTATCCACTAGCTTATATGCAGCAAGCTATGATGAGTTGGAAAACTCTACGCCAATTAAAGGGGAAACGTGTACAAAGCTACATCCAAGAATTTAGAAAAAGATCTTTGATTCTAAGAATTTCTTTAAACTCACCTGAAACTTTGTGGAAGTATATAGGTGGTCTACAAAGCTATTTGAGGCACACCATTCTCATGTTTAACCCTACTAGCATAGATGAGGTATCTGTCCAAGCTACCCATCTAGAGGCTAGAGGCAAGAATGTGAACCTAGAGATTGGGGGATCATCAAAACCCACTGCAAGCAAGAACAAGGAGAAGAGGAAGAAGAAATGGAAAGAGATGAAGGAAAATGTTGTACAAAAGGCCAAACCTTCATGCACTCACTGCAAGAAGGATGGACATGATGATGAGCATTGCTGGTCTTTGCGTCCGGAGCTGAAACCCAAGAAGTTCGATGGCAAGAAGAAGAATATTGTTTCTTCTATACAGAAAGATTTGGGGTTAGGCTTAGGTGATGAAACAACAATCACAACCATAGGTATAAAAGGTAAAAATTCTGCAGCATCTACTAGTAATTCTGCACAAACTATTGATAGTGAAGAAAATGAGAGGAAAAGACATGAGCTTTTTCATATTAGAGTTATTTCCAAGCATCAAAAGATTGATACTTTGTTTGATAGTGGCTCACAAGTAAACTTAATTTCTGAAGCAATTGTAAAGAAGCTGGGATTACTAACCACACCTCACAAGAATCCATATCCATTAGGTTGGGTATGTGATAAAGCAAAGCTACAAGTGACTAGACAATGTAAACTTAGGTTTCCTTTTGGGTCAGTATTTGTAGATAAGGTTGAGTTAGATATCGTTCCCTTGAATATATGTGGAATTGTTTTATGAAGTCCTTAATTGTATGATAGAAAATCCATTTTCTATAGAGCTTAAAATAAGTATCAACTCGTTAAAGATGGAATCAAATATATTATAAGAGCCCATAAACTCAAGAAGAATTATACTCTCATAAACTCAAGGCAGATGAAAAGAATTGTAAATTCATGCAAGCAATTTTTATTGATGGTTGTAAAGGAAAAGAAACCTGATAAAAACAATGTATTTGAAGGTTGTGATGCTAAATAGCAAACTAATTTAGAAAAAGTTGTTTC
Organism: Pinus taeda; assembly: GCA_000404065.3. Taxonomy (NCBI): domain Eukaryota; kingdom Viridiplantae; phylum Streptophyta; class Pinopsida; order Pinales; family Pinaceae; genus Pinus; species Pinus taeda. The sequence continues at coordinate 163,222 of APFE030878584.1, forward strand.
AGAATATGATATCCTATTTCAAGAACCTAAAGGTCTGCCACCCAAAAGGGAAATTATACATGATATTTATTTGTAGCAAGATTCTCCATTGCCTAACATCGAAATGTACAGGTTATCCGCTTTAGAGAATGCAGAGATCAAGAAGAAGGTACAAGAGTTGCTCAAGAAAGGGTTCATAAGACCAAGCACATCACCATGTGGATCTCCAATCGTGTTGGTGAGGAAGAAAGATGGTTCGTGGAGGATGTGCATTGATTACAGAGCACTGAATAAAATAACGATCAAGAATCATTATCCCCTTCCTCGCATTGATGATCTATTGGATCAACTGAAAGAAGTTGTTTACTTTTCCAAGTTGGACTTACGTAGTGGTTACCATCAGGTCAGAGTAGCAGATCAAGATGCATGGAAGACTGCTTTCAAAACAAAGCAAGGGCTGTATGAATGGCTAGTTATGCCTTTTGGCTTAACTAATGCTCCTGCCACTTTCATGAGAGTTATGAATGATGTACTTAGGCCTTTTATTGATGATTTTGTAATTGTATATCTAGATGACATTCTTGTTTTCAGTAAGACATGGAAAGAACATTTAAAGCATGTAAAACATACTCTAGATGTTTTGAAAAAAGAAAATCTCTATGTTAAGTTATCAAAATGTGAACTTGGAAAAACATCTTTAAATTGTTTGGGTCATATTGTAGGGGGTGGTGAATTGAAGATAGATCCCTCTAAGGTTGAAGTCACTGTGAACTGGCCTAAACCCAAATCTGCTACATAAGTTAGAAGCTTCCTAGGAGCATCACAATATTGGAGAAAGTTTATTGCTAACTTTTCCTTAATTGCAACTCCCTTACATGATTTGATAGGATTGAACAAGGTGTTTCAGTGGGGAGGCAAACAACAGAAAGCCTTCAACACCTTGAAAGAAAAAAATTAGTACAACACCAGTACTAGTATTGCTAGATTTTCAAAAACCATTTGAGATCGAAACAGATGCCAGTGACTATGCCATGGGAGCAGTGTTGATGCAACATGGTAAACCCATATGCTACCATTCTGAGACATTTATTTCTGCAGTAGTTAATTATCCCACATATGACAAAGAATTGTATGCATTAGTACAAAGTGTAAAAAAGTGGAAACACTACTTAATGGGCAAAGAAACAGTTATACATACTGATCATCAGCCAATTCAGTATTTGCACTCGCAAACTAAATTGCAGCAATCAAGACACTATAGGTGGATGGGTTTCCTACAATAGATTCATCTAGTATTTAGATATAAGAAAGGCATACACGATAAAGTTGCAGATATGTTGTCTAGACCAATCATAAATGCATCTACTATACTTAAGCATAACTCAGTATTGCATGAAAGCTACATTGAACAATACGCTCAAGATATACATTTTAAAGATGTATATGCAACTTTATGTCATGGAAAAAGTGTAGAAGTATTGGATTATTATGTTAAGTACCAACTCTTGTATCAATTGGGAAAGCTATGCATTCCACAAACTGAAAGAGTTAACATAATTGGGAAGCACATACTTCTCTGATATCAGGTCATTTTGTTGTAAGTAAAACAATTGCACAACTACAAAGATTCTGTTATTGGCCAAAAATGCATGAAACCGTTTCTAGATATGTAAAAGGGTGTACTATGTGTGCTAAGAGCAAGCCCAACAATAGAAAACTACACTTTTACACTCCACTTCCAGTTCCTTCTCGTGCTTGGGAAAGTGTTTCCATGGAATTTGTTGGGGGATTACCAAAATCTAGAAAAGGTCATGACTATTTATATGCTATTGTGGACAGGTTCAGCAAAATGTGTATTTTAATACCTTGTAACAAGTAGATTAAAACTGAAGAAACAACAAAATTGTTCTTTCAGCATGTCTAGGTGCATTTTGGGTTACCCACTTCCATAGTATCTGATCGAGATTCCCGATTTGTTGGGAAGTTTTGGTCAAGTCTGTGGGAATTTATGGACACCAGATTGAAAAAGAGCAACAACCTTTCATCCACAAACAGATGGTCAAATAGAAGTGGTCAACATGACAGTGATCCAGTTGCTTAGGGGTTATTACAACAAGCATCCCAAACTGTGGGATGAACACTTATGTTATGTGCAACATGCTTACAATTGTGCTAGAAATTCTTCTACACAAAGATCTCCTTTTGAGACTTGTTTTGGTTTTATACCAAGGTCTCCCTTGGATTTTTTCTTTGAAAAAGAAATAGCAGTTGATGGACATAGCGATGTGGACAAAGTAACCAGGTTCATTGAACAAATCCAAGAAATTCACCAGACAGTGCAGGAACAATTGGAAAAGATCCAAGCCAAGTACAAGGCAAGGCATGATAAGCATAGGATGGAGCATAACTTCCAAGTTGGTGATCGAGTCTGGCTGTATATCAACAAAGATAGAATGCAAGGTGAAGGAAAGAAGCTGAAGCCAATAAGGTATGGGCCTTTCAAGATACTTGAGAAAATTGGCGAGAACACTTTCCACCTTGATTTTCCAGCTTACATGTACATCTATTCAGTGGTAAATGCAGAAAATTTAACACTATTTGAACCTTCATTAATTGAAGATCTTGAAGAGCAAATTCAATTGCCTTCTATTGATGATCCATTGCCTGAATATCTCAATGACTTGCAGGAAAATATAGTTCTAGGCAGGAAGGTGAGGACTACGTGCAGAGGGGATGTTGAGTACCTAAGAATTGGACTCAAAGGTTCAAAACCTAGCAGTGCAAAATGGATGGGAATTGGGCAAGTGAGGGAGCCGTATCCTCACTTGATCGATGCTTGAAAATCAAATTTTGGTGGTCCAAAAGCATTTTCAGTGGGAAGGCGTGATCCAAAATGGATCCAAGAACTCTCTAAGTCTTTAAGAATCATTTAAAAGATCAAAATAATCACAAGAGAAAACCTTCATAAAACAGTCGGATTACACTATTGGGACCCAAAACACAAAAAATGATCAAAAACAGGCTTAAGGTGCAACGCATAGTAGCCGTCAGATCTGGCCGATCAACAATCCAGATCTGATTAGCGAATCGCAAATCGATGGTGACATGCAGAGAAAATTGGAGCGCACCACATGAAACTTGCGATGGCGATCGGCGAAGCCAACAAGGACCATCGATCTAGTGCGTAAATCGATGACCTACGTTGCATTGTAGAATTGTAATCCGCCAACGCAACAGAGCGCTCACCAAACGGCCCAGGGTTATCGTGATATGCGATTGTGATCAGTTGCATCGCGATATCGCATTGGATCTTCACAGAGGAGCCGGATATACATACATAACATACACACACAACATACGTATTATATATATATATATATATATATATAATATATATAATATATATATTAATATATATATATATATATGCGATGCGATTAACTGGACCCGATGGGAATATAAACACTATTGTAAAGGATTTGATATCCACCGAATAGCATTTTTAATGTATTTTCATATATTTCATTAATTAACGAAATACAAAGGCGAAAGCGTCGATGTGATAAAACCCAGACCCGAAGAGGTTTGGGAATGAAAATGCATATTGTTTCAAGTCCGGAGGAAGCCATTTTTATGTTATTTTTAGTGTTTTTACGAATTTTCCAAAACACAAAGGGAAACCTTAGAACAAGGCCGAAGCGACTTGCGATAGCGATTGAGGACGGACCCGATAGGAGTATAGACCAAATTTAAGGAATTTTGAAGTTCGAAAGACTGTGTTTTGGAGGATTTTCACAGTTGTTGAATGCATTTCTCTGTGATGATAGAAAGTGGCCATTTCAGGGATTTCGAAGGGTCGATGCACTCATCCATTGCAGATTAGGTGGCCACCTCCCCTTAATGCGTTATGCAATGATTACTTAACACTAGAAGAGGGATTCGAATGGATAGATGCCCAGAGATAGAAAGCTGAGAAGCGGAAATGAACAGGCAAAGCCGATTGGATTTAAAGCCACAGACATAGAGCAAATAGGAGCAAGCAGTATTGAAGGCAGTGCCAAGACAGAGAGAAAAGATAGAAACAAAGAGTGATTGAGAGAGTTTGTGTACTCAGAGAGGCTTGATAGGTTCAAGCAAACTCTTAGTGTTGTATCTGTTGTGTGTTGAGTCTCAAATTGAACTCATACTGTTGTAAAAATATGTTTGAAGACATAATAGAGAGGTCATCACTAAAGGCTGGACTAGGAGATGTAGCCCAGGAGTATTGGATGAACTCCTTATTAAATTTGCTGTGTTTTATATGTGTTGTCTATTGTGCTTCTTTACTTCTTCATTCTCTGTGTATTTCACAATCTTATCGATCCATTGCATAAAATAACATAGAGAAATCCATGCACATGAGTCTGTAATACCTTATTAATTGTTAAGATCTCATTATCAGATCATCCCTAGTCACCTCAAATTGGGGTATATTAAAACTATTCTTATTTTAACCACTTTAAACCCTTTTTATAATGTCATCATCACCATCATATTCTCCTCATCATGAACTTTCCACTGATATAAATCTTAGCAAATTCTGAGCTATGGACACAAAGTTACGACCTTCAAAAGATTTACTCCTCTTAAAGCCATGTTAGCATCCATACCATTGACTTGAGAAAGTTGGTAGTGGCTATCATTGATGTCAATTTTAGTCATTGATGTCAAGTATTTCATTAATGGTAAGTGATGTCAAGTTCAGGAGGAGCTTGTTGAGGTGTCATGCATGATGCTTATGGTATCATTTGGTTTTTCGATGAGTATACTATATTTGAAGGAATTTTTCTTGTAGGTACTTTGCTCAAAAGAACATGCCAAGCCCTCAGTTAGATAACCCTCTACAAGACCTTTCCAATGGTATATGGTACTTTTCATAACTCCCAAGGGATGATAAGAAATATTCAATTGAAGATTAGTCATAGTTCCTAAAGGTTCTTGGATCTAGAAGGATAACCATGGTGCCAAAGTGCAATAACAAACGTAGGAGGAATGCAATGACGAGCAACAAACAATAAGCCATTGGACCATGCACCTAATCACTAGGAGCTAGGATATAATGTCCAGGTACTTGATTAAGGTGCTATGATCACTAGGTATTGGACCCTAGTGCAATCTCAATTACCAGTGTCTTGCAAATACTTGACATCTTGGTCTCAATAACATAAAATCAATTGTTGTGAAATTTTCCCTTTATTAGGGCGATTAAATAACATATCATGTTTATTATCTGGTCAAGTTTCCCTTTCGGTGACTCTTGATACATGAACAAGTTGTGGTACAAGTGTCGATAATGAAATGAAAACTAACATAAATCTTCACATCTATTAGAGTAGTTAAATGGCATGGTGTCACATTGATTATTGAACGTGCAAGTTGAGTGAATCAATGGTTGGAGAATCCCAAAGATGTGTGGGAGTTAAGACCCGCCTTAGGTTAAATAATACACATATTTCAATGGACGATCACTATTGATTAGTTTGGGGCTCGTGATCGAACGACGCCTATTGATTCCCCCCCCACCTTGTTTCAAGGGTTAACAGGAGGGGGGGGGGGTCCATACTATGGATTCGTGCCAAACACTGATGTTTTTTAACAAGACCATAAATGACTGCGGTGGAATCCAAAATGCCCCCACCCCCCAAACCAAAAGTATAAAACTGCCAAAGGGGGGGGAGGTTTTTTTGCAAAATGGTTTTGACGTAGGTGGATGCCAACAAGGCAAGGACACATGGAATAAGAGACGAATGACAAATGGGGATAAGGATTAGATAGGGGACAATTAGAAATCTAGTTAGGACTGACATGTGACTCAAAAAAATGATGTGGCAACTAACATGTTGCCATATAGAAGAGTGATATGTGTCACTCATATTTGGTGTTTTTTGGTTGGCCACGTGGGCTAGTTGTGGGTGACATCTGGCACCACCTAGAGGTTTCCACTTGTCATGATGATATCATCATGATGCCAACAAAAGTTTTCCCCCAAATGATTAAGGGCATGGTTGTGTGACATGGTCCTATGAGTTGATAGAATAAGCCCCCAAGCGAAAGTGTGATTGGAACCAAAAAAGGTGGGCTTGAAAGTCAAAGCGTAAACCACAGGTTCAATGTCGAATTTACCAGGGGCAAAAACCCATGGTTATTAAATTACCCGAGGTAGTAAAATTATCTTGTCGACTATTTTCAAGCCACTGTACTGATCCAGATCTTGGGGGGAGGCCCCCAAGATCTAAAAGATTGAAATGTATTTTGGGGGAGAGGCCCCTAAGATCTGAAAAATTGAAATGCCAGAAGAAAAAGAGGAGAATGCCCAATAAACAAAACCATAAAGATTTTTTTTATTAAAATGGAGAATAGATGTAAAAGCTACATTGTCGTGGAAAAACTGTCCTTTTACAAAATGTGACTTGTTACTTATAGTATTTTTCAGTGACAATACCACGGGTCAATTCCATTAGTGAATGAATACCATGGGTGGATGTCACTTAAAATACCATGGGTGGATTCCACTTACAATACCAAGGGTAAATTCCATGGGTGGATGAATAACATGGGTGGATGAATACGGTGGGTTGATGCCATTTTCTATTCGAATAATTCCTCCCTCCTTAAGAAGAAATGGTCCCCATTGTGTGAAGTTCCCTCTTGTGAAGTCTTTGTTGAATATGAAGAGCCATTGAAGAGAATGGTTTTATGTGGTTAACCCATAACCATGATGAACGAAGATCCGAGGATAGAGATACACTGTAATGCTTGTGACCAACTGTGATACTAACAGTGTGCGACCTAGAAAATGGACTTCAATGAAGTGTGGGTTTGTGGATGGCCCATAACCATGAAAAACAAAGATCCGAGGATAAAGATACCCTGTAATGCTTGTGACCAGCTATGATACTAATAGTGTGCGACCTAGCAAATGGACTTCGATGACAAGGATTTTGTGCGGTTGACCCATAACCGTGATGTTGGTTGTTGATGAAATAGTAGGTGCCTACATAGCCTAGGGTGGGAGGGCACATCTCCAAAGAACCCAAGCTGAATGCTGCTATGCTGAAATTGATGAATGTGAAGCAGGTGCCTACTAAAGCGGGGTGGGAGGGCACGTCTCCAAAGGGAACTTGCTTCGAATGCTGCTCCAGAATTAAAATGGACATAACTCGGTCAATATAACTCAGAATATTTATTATAATCTATCTTTGGAAATAGAAGGACTATTTTGCATCTTCCCATGTGTTGGAAATCCTTATCCCGACACTCTAGAATCTCAGATTTGCGCTGCAAATTTTCTGCCGTCTCAGAAGTTCTGAAAAATAGTTGATTTTAAATCAGTGATATCTCCCACATCAGAACTCTGATTCGACCCAGTTTTTTTTTAAATTGAGCAATTTTTTGAGAGGAGCTCAGATCTACAATCACTTTTCTAAGTTTCTGCACCAAAATTGAAAAAGAAAGATAGGAGAACTGCCATCCATGAATTGTTGTTAGAACATTTCTGCAACATAACTGATTTTAAATCAACAATATCTCCCTCATCCGGACTTCGATTCGACCAATTTTTTTTTAGTTTGGGTATTTTTTCGCAAGGAATCTAGATTTGTTTTTTTTTTTTGTAAATTTTGTACCAAAAATTTCAGATCTGATCTGCAAACTCGCCGCCCAAAAATATTTATGCAAAAAAATGAAAAACGAAAAAATTCTTCTCGCATGGCCCAAGAAAAAGCTTTGTGGAGGACGTAGCACATGCCTGAAGTTTGTTGAATATTGCTGCAAAATTTGAAATTGAAATATGCATCAAACCCTCATTCCCATGGAATCATAAGCTGCTCTGATACCAGTGATTCAAATTTTGGGGGGAGGCCCCCAAGATCTAAAATATTGAAATGGATTTTGGGGGAGAGGCCCCCAAGATCTGAAAAATTGAAATGGTAGAAGAAAAAGAGGAGAATGCCCAATAAACAAAACCACAAAGATTTTTTTTATTAAAATGAAGAATAGCTGTGAAAGCTACATTATGGTGGACAAACCATCCTTTTACAAAATGCGACTTGTTAATTATAGTATTTTTCAGTTACAATACCACGGGTCAATTCCATGAGTGAATGAATACCATGGGTGGATATCACAATACCGCGGATAAATTCCATGGGTGCATGAATACCATGGGTGGATATCACAATACTATGGGCAAATACCATGGGTAAATGAATACCATGGGTGGATGTCACTTACAATACCATGGGTGGATGCCGCTTACAATACCATGGGTAAATTCCATGGGTGGATGAATAACATGGGTGGATGAATACCATGGGTTGATGCCATTTTCTATTCGGACCACATTGTGCCATAAACAAGAATTTATAAACATACGTCCAAAGGTGATGAAGTAGAGTCACTGAATTAGTTGTGTGTGCACCTAAACAAAATTGGAGATATATGATGCAGAGAGCCGAAAATTACAGGGTTGAGTTTATTTATATTGTGACAGGGTTGAATTTCCTTTTTATTTTTTATTTGTGACAAGGCCAAATTTCTTTTTATTTTGGTGACTAGGTTATATTCACGCTATCATTAAAGGACATAATACTAAAGGGATGAAGGATGAAGAGGATGTCTAGCCTGTGCTGTGATATTTGTTCATTTTTTCTTGCTAAAATGAAGTTTGCATAAAGAATGGATGTTAACTATATATAATTCTAATCTTGACAATTTCTAGTGACATAATATGTTGTGTTTCCGTGTGCTACTAAGATGTTATAGATGTCAAATGAATCAGAATAAGGGTATCACTATAGAGAAAGTGTCCTTCCTATTGAAGGTCATTATTAGTAATTGCAGATATACATGAAGTTGTAGGTGTATTAGGTCAGAGAACTAAATTGCAGAGATTAGATTTAAGGTTGCAGATTGCTGAGAAGGAGAATTTGTATAAAAAAGTTAATGTATTTCTTTTGATGACTAGATGAATGGATCCATCCTAAAAATGTTATGAAAGGAAGTGTAACAACCCTGGTTAAAAATTCATGTAAAAATATATATAAGGCCATGGTCACGGGACACGTATTCCAAGATGAATGGTGGGCAAAACATCCTAAGTGAGTGTTCATTTTGCTTATTATGGCTAAAGGAATTTGGAAAAGGCATTGACATTAAGGCTTTGGAAAGGCAAAGTGGCATTAATTGTGTAGTATATTTGACCTGAATAATAAATTCTTTGATAAAATAAATCCAAGAGCCAATAGACGAATAAGATAGAAATGCTTCTCTTTATTAATCAAACTCTTGAGGGAGGGTAACACCATACAACTACTCCTTAAGGAAGGAAATCACTCCACAAGTTAATTCCTATCAATACAACAATACTTGACATGTCTCAATGGAGAGTCTCTAGCCTCTATATATGCTTCATACATACAATACCATGGGTCTCTCAATACCATACATCCTTTACAATGGGATTAACACATTATTCCCTAACTACTTGTGGCCCCTTACATAATGTGGGTTAACCACTTTATTTTTTTAACTATAACCGATCACATTATTACATTATTCCCTTGGGTACCTCCCTCTGTACCCCATAATATCCCCCCTAGGCATATTATATTCCACCCCCTTAAACATGTTTCATCCCCGAAATATGATAAGAACACAAATAATAAGATATACTCAAAAGAGTAGTCCGCTAGTGTTATAAAAAAAATTGTCGCTGTCCTTGCACTCCCCTTCCATGATCCTGGAATACCTCTGCCATGAACCCTACATTGTTATGAAACCAACTCACAAAAAGATAGAAAAGATAGATAAACACCTTCAAAATAAGCCTCTTCAAGGGGGAAACCTCCTTTACATCACACAAATGAACAATTCTTGGGATGATACAAATGAAAAGACCTCCTTTCTATATATAAGAGTCTAAGTGGCCATAATATAATCAGAGCCGACATAATTATAATAATGTAAGGGCATAATAATAACAAGAGTGGGCTTCTATGGGGCACAATAACAACAGTATGGGGACTACATGGGCACAACAATATAATAAGGTGGTTGTACTAATAACAATAATGGGTTACACTAGTAGTATAGGGACCTAACATGCCCCTCTCCTTCAAAAAGTGTTGTCCTCAACGCTTGAGTAGTTCTTGATGCTTCTGTATAAAATTTTTGTCCTCCCATGTGGAATATTCAATGGGTAAGAACTTGATGAGATACTTTGAAATTGATCGATTTCGTAGCTGTTGAGTTCTTGTTTATGTGACTTCTCCAGTTCCAATATGATTTTTCCTTCCTCGTCAAGTTCTGGCAATATTGTTTGAATTGGGATCTTCTGCAACTTTTGAATGAGTGGCCACACTTCTTCGTCCTTCTTCCATGCATCCATTGCTTCATTTATCCAATCTGGTTGGATAATAGAAATAACACAAAACAATGCTTCCACATCCTCATCCTTTCTTGAGAGTGCATCTGCAACAACATTTTTCTTCCCTTTTTTGTAGATGATTTCAAAGTCATAACTCAACCTATTTGTGACCCATTTTTTTGTTATTCTAAAGATAATCTTTGTTCTAAAAAGTATTTAAGAATATTCTGATCCATTTTTACCTTGAAGTGTCTTACAATTAGGTAAGGTTTCCATTTCTTAAGTGCAAGTAGTATTGCCAACATTTCCTTCTCATAAATATCTTGTTTGATATGTCGCCGTAAAAATACCCAGTCGCCTACATCAAAACTTCTTTCACTGCGATGTTGATCTTCCTATTGTTTCATTCGATTTTGCATCAAAGTGGAGTTATCCTTTAAAAGTTGGAGAACTTGTTGTTGATGCTCGATGTGATCTTTCACTGCTTGAATATATTTCTTCTTGATATGTCCATCTATATTGAGAGTTTGAGGAGTGGTAATTTCTTCCAATGCCTTGCAAGATATGGTTGGATTCATTTCTTGATGCTCGATGTGATCTTTCACTTTTTGAATATTTTTCTTCTTGATATGTCCTTCTATCTTGAGAGTTTGAGGAATGGTAATTTCTTCCAATCCATTACAAGATATGGTTAGATTGATTTCTTGATGCTCGATGTGATCTTTCACTTCTTGAACATTTTTCTTCTTGATATGTCCTTCTATCTTGAGAGTTTGTGGTAATTCTTGCCAATGCTTTACAAGATATGGTCAGATTCATTTCTTCTTTTTTTGGGGTTGGTTCATGGTTTATATCCTCTTCTTTTGACATTTCTTGATCCTTTTCTTCCTCCTCTCCAAAATCAATGTAAAATAATTTCTTCTTATCACACTTATGACCTTCAATGTATTTGTTATCACAATTGTAACAAAGCCCTTTTGCTTTTTTTTCTTCCGATTGTTGTGGTGTCAACCTTGTAGGTTGTGAAATAATAGGAGAAACAACACTTCCATCTTTATATTTGTGAGGGTGTTGTGCTATACAACAACCCCCCATTTCATAAAATTTTACTTTCAAAATTATAATATGAAATGGGTCCCTTTTAAATTAAATTGGTATCAACTTATCATTCCTAAAAAGGTCTGGAAGAAAACAAAATATTATAAAACCTTTTGAGTTAATATATAATCGGTCTTATAATAAACAATGAATAATTCTTTATTATTGCGATAAAGCGATCGCAAGATCGCATATCGCAATAACAAAGGACCCATTGGTTTTCCCCAATGCGACAAGAGCGAATAACCATTGGCTATCGGGAAAATAAACAATCATAACAAAAGGCCCCTCTCCTTGCTCAGATGCGATATCGCTATCGACAATCGGGGAGTGCGATATGAATACAACGAAAAATCTTCTCCTAAAAGCTCTCGATGCGAATTAGCGATATCGCTATCGGCGATCGGGGATTTCGCAATAACATAAATGAAACTACTCAAGCTTTCCTTCGATCCTCGATTGCGATAAAGCCAAGCGCGACTTTCGAAAAGGATTGATATGGCGTGGGTATATTGTATTAATTATTATTAAAAGCCTTTCTCTTCCCGATAGTGATTCACTTGCGCCCAACCACCAAAAAATCAAATCCATGCTTAAATGGACTATTCGAAAAATAAAGGATATGATGAGCTTTTAAATGATTGACAGGTTTAAACGGCCAATTAATGGAGCAGTTATGCCAAAATCTCTTCAGAGATTGTATCCACGGGAGCCTTATGTTAATCCTCCATTATTCATTGACTGGCATAATTATTTCATACTTGGTTTTCGCCATCTATTCTCCGCATTACGTTCATTTTATCTCTTGTGCAGAGCTTCTCTGCAGTAGCTAATTCAGGCCAAATGGATAAGAAATCTAATAAATTTGGAGCAACTTCAGCCTCTGTGGTAACAGGACAACATGCTGCTGATCCGGGACCAAGTAAAAAAGGATTAATCTCAGATACCACATGTCTTGGTCTCGGTAATACTACTTGGTAGAGCATCTACAACCTGGTCGAAGCCGAAGAACCTCAGCAAACATCGGTACAAGCTACAACAGGCTCGAACCGGAAATCCGATGCTACTCTAAAGGATTTGGCTGATTCCTACCTACACAGGATAGCGGCTCGAGATCAAATTCTTCCATACACAGATGTGGTGAGATGGGCCGTTGAAGAAATTCCAATTACGAACAGAACATTCTGCACTATTGATGGGACAGTATTCGGTTCATTTCAGCCCAATGATTTGAGACAAATGTACCATTTGCTCGAACCAGAGAAGAAGTATAACAAAGCATTTCTGGAAAATTTCAGAGATGAAAATGAAACTGAGTTAGCACCTATACGGGAATGGAGACAGAACCCGATGAAACACAAACATGAGTCTTCGGGTAAGTACTTCGTCGATTCCTTATGTTCTCCTTATTGTTATGCTGGAGCTATGATGTGTCGAATTTGGGGGTTGCATGACTCCTCAAAATTTTCCATAGAGATGGTACCTTTGATGGAAGCAGCATGCAATAGTGAAATCATGGATTGGGGGAATATATTATCTGATAAGTTAGCAATAACTATTCTTGAGTTCAGAAACAAATCCCGTGTTACTGATAGATTTGTCCCTTCATTTTACTTTAGTGCCTACATCTTAGACACCCTCTGTTTTAATTCTGAGTTTCCTGTTCTAGGGTGGAGATGGACTCCACAGGACCCCATGCCCATTCATATCTATCACCAGAAGTTGTGGAAATCCCATTATAAACACCACCTATATCAAATTTGCAATGGATTCATGCTACCTATTTACTATGCAATTTTTAATAAACATGCCCCTAAGATTTCCTCTCAAGCAGAGATTGACTTGACAGCCTTAGCAACCTGGTTCGGAGAAGAAAAATTTACCTATGTAAGAGTTTTCGACAGTCAGGCCAGGCCTCATATCCTCCCCTTGTATATACCAGAAAAACTATTAGCTTGAGAAATAACATATCAGCTTACATCCGCATCAGCTACAAAGACTCTAAGGAATTCAAAGAAGCAAGTATGGCCTCCTTTTCCTCTAAGGTGTGGCATCTACACTCTACATGATTATAAGCATGCAGAGAAAGAGCCGGAAAAGATTAATATACTAAAGCTCGCCACTCTTCGTAACAGACGCTTTGATCCGAACAAAGTCGTCTATAATGTTCTAGAGCAGGCCAAACTCACTAAATTTGAACGTAAAGAATATGAGTTTGATGACCTGTTCTCCTCGATCGAGTCAATATTTCAGGTGCAAGCGATAGCTAAAATGAGATACCACGACGACGGGTTAGTTGAATTTAAAAAACTTAGAGAGCAGAGGTTGCAAACTCTGCCTCTAGATTTGTTAGCCACTGCCCCGATGATACAGTCAAGCGAGCCTGAACAATAACTTACCAACGAACCTCCTGCTACATCAAAATTTTTTGAAGAAGTTCAAAGAAGAGAGCAAGAGGAACTTCGGAGGAAAGAGTAGGAGGAACTTCAGAGGAAAGAACAGGAAGAAGCACAGAGGAAAGACAAAGAGGAAGCACAAAGGAAAGAACAAGAGAGAATATGTGAGGAGGAATAGAGAAGGCAGCAGGAGCAGAGCAGCAAGGATGTGAATCTCGACACTCATATTGACCCGAGATTGCTCCAGGAATGGCAGCAATTTGATTCAATTAAAAGAAATCTTGAGAGCTCAAGGGATGCTGATACATCCAAAGCGGCCGATACACAGGATACAACATCGAAAGAGGTTCCAAGCGAAGGAACCAGTAGTCTACCGCCTACTACAGAATTAGAAATAATTCCCAAGGATCCTTCGGATCAAATCATTTTGTAGGTGGAGGATATTCCTCCAAGATGTCTTCTATAGCCCAAAGCACAGGGCTGTGATAAAGCAACAACGGAAAAGGAGAAGGATTGATCAACCCTCCCTGTTCCTTGAACAAACAGTAACAACCAATGTAGTTCCGATGACCTGACAAAGTCGTCCCAATATGCTGGAGCCTATTCGGCGACCACCATGGACAAGGCATCGGAGGTGAGAAATTTGTTAAGAGAAAAGGACTAGGTGATCACTTCATTACAAACACAGCTATCGGAGGCACAACAAAAAGCAGAACAACTACAACAACAATTATCCATGTAGCAACAATTAAATAACCAACTGAACAAACATTTGCATGAAGAGAAACAGAGGGCAGATTCGGGTGCGATTCAGAGACAGAAAGAATTATCGGAGGCATTATAAAAATTGAAGACAATGAATGAACAGATGGTAAAGGCAAAAGATGAGAAAATTTCTCAATTATCAGCTCAAATAGAGAATTTCAAGAGTCTTCCCCAGCCTGCCGATTTCAGAGCAGAGGCAATATAGATTAATAAGGCACTGATAACACAAATAAGATTGTTGTGTCATAAAATTGCCCAAGTTGAACCTCTGTGTGACATAAAAACATCTATAATAGATAAATCAGTTGATGCAAGACATGACTTAGAGCAAGCCGATGAGACCTTAACAGATTTTCTTACTTGGCAGGACACTAATGAGGGACAGGCATCGGACTTGCCTAAAATCTTAGAATCCCATAAAGAAATTCTATTCATGGAGTGGCAGTCCCAATTGATGAAGGTAGAAAGAGCGGTTTCTAGATGAAAATTATCTATGAACAATTTGATTGAATCGATTAACGATACTCTCTATTTATCTAACATGATCTCTGAATGTACACCTGGTAAATTACTATCGGCCAAAACATTGGAGCAATCATGTTCAAGAGCTAGAAAAGAATGGGAGATTGATCACATAGATTAAAAGTTTAACTTGGGACACTTATTGACTGTTCCTAGTAAAACCATACATCCAGAGCCGCCCTCAAGTGCCTAACAGATGCAATTGGGTGTATCATTCCCGATATACACAATGCCACCTATTCTTCTCAAATCAATTCTCGTCTCAGCCGCCCTCAAGAAGTGGAACCAATGTTGGCGATATGCCAACTCAGGTCAAAAGGCAAACAGTGAGAGTGATGAATCATGTTGTCGACTACCAGATCACTGTGGGGAGATATTCAAGATCGAGTTATACCAATTTAGTAGCATTTTAATTATGTAGTTTGCTAGTTTAATTTAGTATTTATAGACCCTTTCATGTATTTAGAAAGGGTTGTAAGTTTTTGTATATGAATTAAGCCTGAAGTTGCGCTACTGTACTTTAGGCATATTCTTTTATGAAAACTGGACCAATTATTCCAATTTTGATAACGAAGCTTTTATGTGTATGTGCACTACTACCTTTATTTAAAAGTATTTCTGAGTCGGAAGAAGGAATTTGAATTGCGATTGACATTGGGAATGATTTGCAGCTCATATGGTACTATTATCTATGTCTGAATTCATTCTTTTTATGTGAATTGTTATTTGATCATTCTTGCTATTATTGAATATATGCGTGTGTTTTAACAACAACCTTTATACTTTCCACTACTGGATGTTTACAGTTTGCTATTCTTCTAATCATACATGTATCAGTAATATAAAAAGAGAAGTGTAACAATGTTTTATCAATTACTTCGTTCAACTATTTGAACGAAGAAATTATTATTTAAATGAATGTCTATGTTTATTGAATAGTGTCATCTATATGCCTATTGACGAACACAGATCATTAACCGTTGCACTTAAGAATAGAAGCTTTCTGGGATAGAATAGTCATTTGTGTTTTCGCTTATAGATTAAGTCCTCCATTCATTATCACTTATTAGAAAACCAATCACTCATCCAACCCTTTTATTCATTACTGGGAAACTGGTCCCATTATATCCAGTCGGAGCCACCATCCCAAATGGAAAAGGAGTGGTATTAAGGTTTGGACCGGGTGGTTATCCCTCGATGTTGATGCAACGTTTTTCGGGGCATCAACATTTTTGGCGCTAGAAGGAGGGGCATCAACTATGAATGGTGAGTAAACCAAAACGTATAGACCATTCTCAGAGTAAATCACCCTCCGCCTCACCTCAGACCTCCCGTTTGCATTCTAAAATACCAGTGTCCAAACGAGAAGAAGAGGGATGAACTACCACTACTCAACCCCATCATACTTCATAACGTTTAAGTCCGGAGTCCCCTGAAGTTCAGTCTATCATCTAGAAACTTCAAGGCTTTTCCATATCACCTTAGAGATCTGAAGTATCTCAAGGCAGTGAGACTTCACAATTCCATCTTCCTCATCCTCTCACCAGACTTCAAAGCGAAAAACTCGGCATTGAACCTACTGAGTTGCCTTTACCCCAAAGGAAAAAGGCTAAAAAGAACACTGAAGGTCCTGGTAGTGAGACCTTTTCTCCATCATCTTCCATCTCATCATCTCCAGTGCGAAGTCAAACATCCACTTCTCCATTACATATTATTATTCACCAGGGATCGCCACCTTCAACATCACAACCTATTTAGTCTTCAATACCACCTCCTCCCCAAGCACCTGGAACACCACCGACAATCATTAGTACTCCCAAGATGGCTCAGAATCCATGGAACAATCCTGGTGCACTCACTATGCCTACACCATTACATCCATTACCTGATTATCCTGAGAAGTGGTTACCAAAGTTTAATCCAGACGCTAGAACATTAGCTGAGGAAGACATAAATAATTTCATGTTGTCAGTTAATCTAAAAGGAGTAAGAACAAAAGATGTTGTAGTTAGGCTTTTCCCCTACATGTTACAAGGATTAGCTGGGTCTTGGTATTTTTCCTTACCCTCTGGGTCCATTACCAGTTGGAATATCTTTCAAGAGCAGTTTCTTACCAAATAGGGCGATGATAGATCCTTGGCGACACTGATTAATGATCTTTCAAATCTAAGGATTGAATCTAGAGAACCAATTAAGGAGTTTAACTCCCGATTCAATAAGCTCTTGAATAAAATCCCCACCGATTCCAAGCCAAGTGAACAAATTAGAAGCGAGTGGTACATCACAGCCTTACCTTCAAATATAACCATTTTTGTAGATAGGGTTGGGAAACCAACTTTGGCCGAGAACATGAAAGAAGCCCTCGCTGTGGAAAAATGTATTATCGCTTTGGAAAAGAAAGCTTCTCTCGAAGATAGGAAATCCAAAAGAGTTTCTTTCAAGAATGATTTAAAGAAGAAAATCACCAAAGATCCATACGATATGGAGGGTCTACAAAAGGTCCTCAAAACAATGTCAAATGAAATGATTGAAATTAAAAAGTAAGTAGCAGAAACTTCAACAAAGAAACCATATAGGAATTTTAAGAAACCTGAGTCAAAACCACCAAATGTTATATCTAACGCAGATTCAGGCCCTGAGGAAGAAGAAGAAGATGAAACAATTTCACCATCCGATGAATTCGACGAAAAGGAATTTGTTGAATGCCATGGGATGTGGGACTTCATATTGCCTAACTTCGACACCGAAACTGAACAAGAAGCTTTTCCTGTGACTACTAGGAGCAAAAGTGCCCCTGAACCTATCCAGGCAAGTTCAAAGAAAAGGAGTGCAGGTACTAATACTACAAAGCAAAAGGTACCCACAAAGAAGCCGGCTGCAACAGTACCTCAAAACCAACCATCATCCTCAAATATACCTTCAACATCCAAGACGTTGGTAGTGTCAGATTCAATGGATTACAATATTGTTGATGATATGAAGAAAACTAAGGCAAACATCACCATGTTTGAACTTAGAAAATTAAAACATCAGCAGAAATTGCTTCTTAAGGAACTAAATGCTGTTCCTTCTTCGCCTCTTCCTGGTGCTAAAGCTGCAAATGATTAAGGACAACCACCTTTCGGTAGAGTTGAGGCTACTGAAGACAGATCAAATTCCCATACTCCCCCTTTCCTCTTAACCTACAAAATCTATAATAGAAATCTACACAACTGTTTGATTGACTCAGGGGCATCATCTAATATAATGCCGGCTTCAGTTTGTTCTAAACTGAACATAGAACCCCAAAAGTCTTCAATTCACATTGTGCAGTTAGATAGAACCAAAGTCCAGGTCTTAGGGGAAATAAACTCTGTAACTATCAAGTTATCGGCTGATCCACGAGTGGTTCAAAGGATTGATATCTTAATCGCCGATATACCTGAGTTCTATGGTTTAATTTTAAGCAGGGATTGGTCGGAAAAACTCCACGGGTATATTTCTACCAATTGGTCTCATATGTGGCTACCCTACAAAGGAAAGCCAAACCAGATAAGAATCAATCGGGAGAAACACATGACACATACTGTTACAGAATTCGAACAAGAAAATAAACCAATTGCATTTAATAACAACATTCTGGGAAATTATTCTTCTGAATCATTCTTTGGCAATTGTATTGCCCAGCCATCTCCTTTCTTGGTAAACAATTTCACATCACAAATCGAAAATTTCACAAACTGAGAGATCTAGATGTGTTAATGTTACTGAGAATTTTGTAAATAAAAATGTTGATAATTATTTATTTTGGTCTTTATATTTTGACGGTTCAAAATCTAGTGAAGGATCAGGAGCAGGGTGTATTTTGGTCAGCCCTGAGGGAGAAAAAACAATGCTTTCTTGTAGATTAGAGTTTGAATGCACCAATAATACAGCTGAGTATGAAGCCTTGATCCAAGGATTATACAAAGCTATCGGCTTGAAAGTTCAATATTTAAAAGTGTTCGACGATTCAGAGATTGTGATAAAACAAGTTCAAAACACAATCCATTGTCTCTCTAATCACCTCAAACACTACCAGTCTTTAGTCCAAAAACTTTTATCTAATTTCTTAGCATTCAATATTTCACCTATTCCCAGATCCCAGAATGCAGCAGCCGACCTGTTGGCTAATGTTGCTTCTAAACTCCTTCCTTCTGAAGATTTTAGTCTAGATAGATTTTCGGTAGAGTTGATCTTTAGGCCATCAGTCCCCGACAATATCACCAATTGGAGAGTATTCAGCCACGATGAAGATATCTTACATTTCTTAACTTCTAACAAATCCTATAATGATCAGATCATTGATGAAAATGATCATGATCTTCAGATGAAAGAGAAGCATGAGGAAAACTCTATACCAAAACCTGTGGTTAAACTTGAAGATCTCTATGACATTAAAGACAGGTTCAAACATGTAACCAATTCAAAAATTCAAAGTTCTACCTTAAGGTTTGAATTGATAAATCTTGGTACCGAGCATAACCCTCAAAATATTAATTTAGGATTAGGACTTTCTGAACAGGAAAGGACAACATTTATTAGATTATTAAGAAAAAATAAACATGTCTTCGCTTGGAATTATGATGATTTAAAAACTTATGATACATCTATCATACAGCATACCATTCCAATGCTACCCGATCAAAACCCAGTTCAACAAAAATTGAGGAAAATACATCCAAACTTGGAGAGTCGGATAAAATCAGAACTCAATAAACTCTTAAAAGCAAAGATTATTTTTCCAGTCCGACACTCAAACTGGGTCTCCAACATGGTACCTGTCAGAAAGAAAAACGGTGACATTAGGATTTGTATTGATTTCAGAAACTTGAATAAGGCCAGTCAAAAAGATAATTTCCCATTACTTACCATGGAGCAAATACTCCATTCAGTAGCAGGTTCTGAACTAATGTCCTTTCTAGATGGTTTTTCAGGATACAACCAAGTTCTGGTTCATCCTGATGACAGACTCAAAACTACTTTCAGAACAAAATGGGGAACCTACGCCTATCAGAAAATGCCTTTTGGACTTATTAACGCAGGAGATACATTCCAAAGAGCAATGGATATAGCCTTCAAAGGATTGATCAACAAGACAGTAGTCGTCTACTTAGACGATATTACTGTATTTTCTAAAAAGAGATCTAACCATTTACATGATTTGAATAAAATCTTTGAACGTTGTAAAAGGTATGGAATTTCACTTAATTCTAAAAAATCCTTCTTTGCTCTAGATCAAGGAAAGCTCTTAGGCTTTATTGTTTCCAAAGATGGTATTTATATTGGCCCCGATAGGATTAAAGAGATTTCTAAAATCCCATTTCCTCATAACAAAAAATCCATGCAGTCATTTTTAGGTCAAATCAACTTTGTCAAAAGATTTGTTCCCGATTTTTCTCACATCATTTTACCGTTACAAACCATGATTAAGAAAAATTCAGTGTTTAGATGGGGAGCTGTGGAAAAAGAAGCATTTGATTTAATCAAACAATCAATAATCAATGCCCCTGCTTTAAACACTCCTAATTTTTCTAATCATTTCACATTATACACTATTGCCTCCGATTCATCTTATGCAGCAGTACTCACTCAAATCAACGATCACGACTTGGAAGCACCGATTTCATTCTTCAGTTCAAATTTTCAAGGTGCAGAACTAAATTACTCTAAAGTTGAAAACCAAGCCTTTGCTGTGTATAAAGCCATCAAACACTACAGGCCCTTCCTTCTAAAAGCCCATACAAAAGTAATAGTTCCTTTTTTCTTCAGTAAGGCAATTATTGATCCAAAGAGAACTAGGTGAAAAAAGGGCAAATTGGGTTACAACACTTCAAGAATATGACTTGGAAATTAAGCCAGCAAAGATTGTTAGAGGCCAAGGTTTTTGCAGGTTATTAGCAGGAGCGTCCAATATTCCGGAATCAGGTGATACAAATCATATTGAATAAATCAACCAGATAAGTATTACCAATTCTGAATCTCAATATGCAGATTTAATATTCTATTTGAAAAATGGACATGCACCTCCTAATTTCTCTTACAAAAACAAACGGGCTATTAGATTAAAGTCAAAAAACTTTGTTATCATTGATGATGTGCTTTTTAGGAAAAACTACGATTCGGTTTTATTAAGATGTCTGGAGAAACCTGAAGCACAAAAGGTCTTGCAGGAATTACACGATGGACCAGCTGGAGGACATTTTGGAGCTGACACAACAGCTCATAAAATCATCCATGTTGGATATTACTGGCCCACCTTATTCAGAGATACCCATGAGTATGTAAGAAAATGCCGAAGTTGTCAAGTCTCCAGTGGAAGACAAAGGAAACCATCCTTTCCTTTGCAACCAGTTAATATCGATCAACCTTTTGAACAATGGGGACTAGACATCATTGGAGAGATCACTCCACAATCCTCCAAACAACACAAGTATATCCTTACTGCTACTGATTACTTTACCAAGTGGGTTGAAGCAATTCTGTTAAAGATGACAAACTCTGAAGGAATTATAGAGTTTATAGATCAATTCATCATTACCAGGTTTGGTGTCCCAAATGCTCTTGTTTTTTATAATGCATCTTATTTATCTGGAAATGCCATGTTTGAGTTCACTATTAAAACAGGATTTAAATTGAAATATTCTGCAAATTACTATCCCCAGGGTAATGGTTTAGTAGAGTCTACCAATAAAAATCTACTCAAAATTATTAAGCGAACTATTGAACAAAATCATAAAAACTGGCACAAATCTTTAATATTCACACTATGGGATGATAGAATAACACAGAAGGCCTCCATAGGTACTTCTCCATTCAATCTTGTATATGGGAAACAAGCAGTACTACCGACCAACCTAGTGCTTCCTTCTCTAGCCCTAGTTCAGTTTATTGAAGAAAGCCCCTCTTCTTCTATCCAACTCAGACATGATCAAATCTTAAAATTAGAAGAGGAAAGAGAAAAGGCCAAAATTAGTCATGAAAAACATCAACAGATAATCAAGTCATCATTTGATTCAGCTTCATCTATTTCGAAACAATTGCAGGTTGGTGATCTAGTTCTGAAATGGGAAAAAACCCATGAGGATAAAGGTAAACACACCAAGTTCCAAAAGATGTGGCTTGGACCATTTTAGATCAGTGAGAAGATAGGCCATTTGACATTCATATTACAAGGTCTATCAGGAAAGAGGGACTCTCTTCCTGTTAATGGCCTCATCTTAAAGAAATTCTTTAATTGAGGAGGTAACCCCTTCTCCTTTAATTTCAGTAGGATTTGTAGTTTTTAGGACCATTAGGAAATAAAGTTGTAAAATAGCTTCTATTGGCCTTTGCTATATTGAAAAGTTTCTCAAAAGAAGTAATTATAATATTTACTTTTGAAAATAGAATCCTTAAACAAAAGGGACAATTTCTAGGAAATTAGGTATATTCACATTCTGAAAACCCCATTTTATTTTTGTGAAATCTTCTCAAGATTTAGAAGTACTGTAAATCATTTTAATTTTTTCAAACTGGCCACAAAAAGGGTTATCAATATCAAAACAGAGACTGATTCAATCTTAGCATCCTCAACTCTTACCTTGTCATCCATCTTCTCTTAAGGAGAAAATTGTTCATCCCATTCATCCAAGTTTATGATTACTCAGAGTGTAATTCTAAAATATCTGATATAAAGATAAGGGGTCTTATTACAAGCCTGCTTACCATGATCATTGGGAAATAGTCTAATCGACATTACCAACACTGCATACCAAAACAGGGTAATGGCTTATAAGCATCAGACAAGGGGTCTCATCACGAGCCAGCTTGTTCGATTAGAATACAACCAATGAATGGCATTGTCAAATCAGCTGGCAACCAAACCAGGACAATGGCTTTTTATCTTACAAAAAATAGAAAAGAAAAGAAATACAAAATATGTAAACATGTTTTGAATTCATTCTTTTAATCATACCCTGAGATGGAGGGATCGTGAACAATCAAATGGTTAAAAGGTATCCCTGTCGAAACTATGAACGTTTGCTGGCAACAGAGGCTCTACTTGTGACAAAGGAGTCAACCAAAATGGCTAAGTTGGAAAGGTGTTTTGTTTTATCATTATCAACCAATAAAGGCCAATTTAAAACTTAGAATGTATTTAGTTTTAACAAGAGAAAGAAATTAACAAAAACATGTCTTTATTATATTCAGAATGTATGTATACTTAGTTATATTAGAACTTTCCTTTTTGACAAGATATCTATGTAAAGAAAGTTCAAAAAAATTCAATAACTTTTTCAGAGATAACTGTTTCTTCCAGCGAATCGCCAATTGTTGTGCTATACAACAACCCCCCATTTCAATAAATCTTACTTTAGAAAATTATAAATTGAAATGGGTCCCTTTTAATTTAAAATTGGTATTAATCCATCAATTTTCTAAAGGTTCCGAAATAAACAAAATAGCTTCAAACCCTTTGAAATAATCGTTCTTTTAAAATAAAAGGAATAATCCTTTATTATTGCGATAAAGCGATCGCAAGATCACATATCGCGATAACAAAAGGATGCATAAACCATGACCCATTGATTTTCCCCGATGCGATAAAAGGCCCCTCCCCTTTTCCCCGATGCGATATTGCAATCGGCGATCGGGGAATGTGATGCGAACATAACAAGCTCTCCTCATTAAAACTCCCAATGCGAGTCTAGCGATATCGCATATCGGTGATCGGGGATTTCATAAGACTCAAATGAAATTACCCAAGCCTTCCTCCGATTGCCGATTGCGATGAACCCAAAAGCGCAATTTTCGAAAAGGATCAATATGATTTCACTATATTATGTATTAATTATCATTGAAAGCCTTTTCTCTTCCCAATAGAGATTCGCTCGCGTCCAATCGCCAAAAAATCAAATCCACGCTTAAAAACTTTATTCAGCAAATAAAGGATATAACGAGCAATTAAGTGATTGACATGTTTTAATGGCCAATTAATACACAGTCATGCCTAAATCCTTTCAGAGATTGCATCCGCAGGAACCTTATGATAAATCATCCATTTCCCAATGATTGACACAATTTCCTCATATTTGGTTTTAGCTATCTATTCTCTGTATTACGTCTATCTTTCTCTTGCGTAGATTTTTTCCGCAGTAACGATGGGAAAGAAATCTAAGAAGTCTGGAATGCCTTTGGCTCCCATGACAACAGGACAACATGCCACCGATTCGAGACCAAGCAAGAAGGGATTAATCTCAGTTACTATATGTCTCGGCCTTGGCAACACTACTTGGAAAAATATTTACAACCTGGTTGAAGCCGAGGAACCTGAGCAAACATCGGTACAAGCTTCAGCAGGTTCAAGCCGGAAATTCGATGCTACTTTGAAGGATTTGGTTGACTCCTACCTTCATAGGATAGCAGCTAGAGAACAAATTCTTCCATATACGGATGTGGTGAGATGGGCAATCGAAGCAATTCCAATTATGGACAGAAAATTCTGCACTGTTGATGGAAGAATATTTGGTTCATTTCAGCCCAACGATTTCAGACAAATGTACCACTTTCCCGAGCCAGAGAAGAAATATAATAAAGCATTTCTTGAGAAGTTTCGAGATGAGAATGAGACCGAGTCAACACCTATAAGAGAATGGAGACATAACCCAGTGAAACACAAACAGGAGCCTTCGGGTAAGTACTCCGTCGACTCTTTATGTTCTCCTTATTGTTATGCTGGAGCCATGATGTGCCGACTATGGGGATTGCATGATTCTTCTAAGTTTTCTATAGAAATGGTTCCTTTGATAGAAGCAGCATGTAATAGTGAAATTATGGATTGGGGGAACATATTATCGGATAAGTTGGCCATGGCCATTCTTGAATTCAGAAACAAATCCCGTGTTACCGATAGGTTCATCCCTTCGTTCTATTTTAGTGCCTACATTTTGGATACCCTCTGTTTCAATTCCGAGTTTCCTGTTTTAGGGTGGAGATGGACTCCACAGGACCCTATGCCTATTCATATTTACCACCAGAAGCTATGGAAAACTAATTATAAGCACCATTTATACCAAGTCTGCAATCGATTTATGCTACCTCTTTACTATGCAATTTTTAATAAACCTGCCCCTAAGATCTCCTCTCCGGCTGAAATTGACTTAACAGCCCTAGGAACCTGGTTTGGAGAAGAAAAATTCACCTATGTCAGAATTTTCGGTAGTCAGGCCAGACCTCATGTCCTCCCATTATACATACCAAACAAGCTATTAGCTCATGAAATAACATATCAGCTTACAACTGCTTCAGCCACAAAAACTCTCAGAAATTCAAAAAAGCAAGTTTGGCCTCCTTTTCCTCTTAGGTGTGGCATCTATACTCTGCATGATTATAAACATGCATAGAAAGAGATAGAAAAAATTAACGTCTTAAGTCTTGCCACTCTGCCCAATAGATGCTTCAACCCGAAGAAAATCATCTATAACGCCCTAGAAAAAGCCAAGCTTACCAAAGTCGAGCACAAGGAAGATGAGTTTGATGACCTGTTCTGCTCCGCTGAGTCAATCTTCCAGGTACAACAACTAGCCAGGATGAGATATCACGAAGACGGGTTTGTAGAATTTAACAAACTTAGAGAACAGAGGTTGCAAACTCTGCCTCTAGATTTGTTAGCTACTACCCTGATGGTTCAGTCAAGCGAGCCTGAGCAACAACTTACTGATGAACCTCCGGCTACATCCGCAATCTATGAAGAAGTCCAGAGAAGAGAGCAGGAGGAACTGCACAGAATAGAATAGGAAGAGGCACATAAAAAAGAACAGGAAGAGGAACTGCGAAGAATAGAAAGGTTAGAGGCAGAAAAGAAGCAACAGGAGAAAATAAGGGAAGAAGAACAGAAAAGGCAGTAGGAGCAGAGCAGCAAAGAAATCAATGTGGATACTCAAGTGGATCCAAAATTGCTTGAAGAATGGCAAAAATTCAATACCATTATAGGCAATCTTGAAACTTCAACGGATGCCGAAACGTCCAAAGCTGCCGATATACAAGATACAACATCACAGGAGGTTCTAAACAAAGGAACCAACGGTCCACCCTCAAGTATAGTAGTAGAAATAATTCCAAAAAACCCCTCAGATCAAATTGTTTTGCAAGTAGAGGACATTCCTCCACTAGATGTTTTCTATAGTCCAAAACACAAGGCTGTGATAAAACGACAAAGGAAGAGAAGAAGGATTGATCAACCTTCTCTGTTCCCTGAACAAACAATAATAGCAAATGTGGTATGGAGAGAAGAATTTGACCCCTCCGATGACCTAACCAAGTTATCTCAGTATGCTGGCGCCTATTCGGCAGCCACCATGGATAAGGCATCGGAGGTAAGCAATTTATTGAAGGAAAAGGATCAAGCGATCACTTCATTGCAAGCATAGTTATCGGCAGAGCAGCATAAGTTAGAACAGCTACAACAACAGCCGTCCACACAACAACAATTAAACAAGCAGCTAAATAAGCAGTTGCATGAAGAGAAGCAGAGGATTGATTCGGGAGCAATACAGAAACAGAAGGAACTATCAGAGGCATTATCAAAGTTGAAGGCGATGAATGAACAGATGGCAAAGACAAAAGATGAGCAAATTGCTCAATTATCAGCTCAGGTAGAAAGGTTCAAGAGTCTTCCCTAGCCGGCCGAGTTCAAAGCAGAGGCAATGCAAATCAACAAGGCATTAATAACGCAGATAAGATTGTTATGTCATGAAATCGCCCAAGTTGAACCTTTATGCGACATAACATCATCTATAATAGATAAGTCAATGGATGCCAGGTAGGATTTGGAGCAAGCCGAAGACACTTTGACAGACTTTCTTACATGGCAGGACTCCAATGAGGGAAAGGCAACAAACTTGCCCAAAATCTTAGAACCCCATAAGGAAATCCTATTCACAGAATGGCAGTCCCAATTAATGAAAGTAGAGAGAGTTGTTTCCCAATGCAAGTTATCTACGAGCAATTTAATTGACTTGATCAATAACACTCTCTATTTATCTAACATGATTTCTCAATGTACACCAGGTAAACTATTATCAGCCAAGACATTGGAGCAGTCATGTAACCAAGAGCTTGAAAAGAACGGGAAATTAATCTCAGGGATTAAAAGTTTAACTTGGGACACCTATTGGTTGTTCCTAGTTAAACCATACCGTCAGAGAGTCGCCCTCAAATGCCTGACGGATGCAATCGGGTGTATAATTCCTGATATACATGATGCCACCTATGCTGCTCAAATCAATTCTCGACTCAGCCGCCCTTAAGAAGTGGAGCCAATGCTGGCAATATGCCAACTCAGGACAAAAGGCAAACAGCCAGAAGAATGAATCATCGCTGCCGATTTCCAGATCACTGTGGGGAGGATATTTTAGGATCAGATTATACCAATTTAGTAGCATTTTAATTTTGTAGTTTGTTAGCTTAGTTTAGTATTTATAGACCCTTTCATGCATTTAGAAAGGGTCGTAAGTTTTTGTATATGACTTAAGCTTGAAGTTGCACTATTGTACTTCAAGCATATTCTTTTATGAAGACTGGACCAAATTTTTCCAAATTTTGACAATGAAGCTTTGATATGAATGTGCACTATTGCCTTTATTTTAAAGCATTTCTGAATCAGAAGAAGGAATTTAAATTGCGATTGGCGTAGGGGATAATTCGCAGCTCATATGGTACTATTATCTATGTCTGAATTTATTCCTTTTATGTGAATTGTTGTTTAGTCATTTATGCTATTATTGAATATGTGAATGTATTTTAACAGTAAACTTTATGCTTTCCACTATTGGATGTTTACAGTTTGCTATTCTTTCAATCATGCATATATCGATAATATAAAAGAGAAGTGTAATATCACTTTATCAATTACTTCATTCATCTACTTGAACAAAGCAATTATCATTTAAATGAATGTCTTTGTTTATTTCATAGTGTCATCTATATGCCTATCAGCAAACATAGATCATTAAACATTGCACTTAAAGAAT
Organism: Pinus taeda; assembly: GCA_000404065.3. Classification (NCBI taxonomy): domain Eukaryota; kingdom Viridiplantae; phylum Streptophyta; class Pinopsida; order Pinales; family Pinaceae; genus Pinus; species Pinus taeda. The sequence goes on from APFE030878584.1 coordinate 191,418, forward strand.
AGAAGCTTCCCAGGATAAAATAGTCATTTACGTTTTCATTCATAGAATAAGTCCTCCATTTATTATCATTTATTTGAAAACCAATCATTCATTCACGCCCTTTTATTCACTATTGGGAAACTGGTCCCATTATATCGAGTCGGAGCCACCATCCCAAATGGAAAAGGAGCTGTATTAAGGTCCGGACC